>JAQFZE010001078.1:0-20015 GCA_034695245.1 Dicyrtomina saundersi | reverse complement strand
ATAAGTACACTACCGTTACCTTTACGTCGTTTTTTAAGTACAGATATAAATTGTGGATTGTGGATTGAACTACAAAAAAATACAACTTAGATTGCATTGATTTTCATTATCATCATTATTTAGTTATTGTTGTTGTTTTCAGGTGTAATTATTAAGCGAATAAAAAAAACCGTGCAGAACTTAAATTAATCACCAACCAATCAACCACCACCACCATGAGCAGGTACAGCACAGCAGCCGTAGGCATAAATATTTTTTTTGAGCATGACCCATACCGCATTGGCATTAACATCACTATATTAATTATATAATCATACCAAACAAATTTCTGTCGGCCCGGCCGCTACAAATTATTATTACAAATTAATATATAGACCTACTAATTCTATTATAATGACGCATCTCTGTCCTATATAATAGTAAATTACAAACAGAACAGGAGAAGTATATAGGGGGAGACAAACAAAAACTCGCAAAGTACAACATACGTTTACACGCCAGTGGTAATTATTACGCTTTTTGTTTCAGTATTATTGGTGTGTGGTGACACATGAGAGCTTCATACATAAATCTAAATTTTTTAAGTATATATATAGTACATACATATATAGTTGTTGAGAGAAGGAGAAGAAGAAGCATAATCTATAGTCAATTCAATACACAAACCTAATAAGTAGGAGGTAATAATAATAAAATATTTTACTATTAATTAAATGGTTGTTCAACAAATGACAAACAAAAAACTAGAAAAAAAAGTGTCTGTGTCTGTGTGTGTGAGTTAGAAAAACTTCCAAAAAACAAAATAAAACAAAAATAAAATAATTCATCCTCATAATAAAAAAAAATATAATAATATTCACATATCAATATCAATAATAAAAATTTCATTCCGAAAGGAAGGAAGGAGTCACAATCATAAATATATAATGTGTAGCAACAATACATATTTTTTTATAATAGATAGATATAGCAATTAAATATAGTACACCTCATACTATTTTTTTTAAGGATATGCATATGGTGATGTACAAGTACATAGTTTACTCTCTCTCTTTTTACTACATTAATTATAATAAAATTAGATTATTCAAACAAACATCGGAAATACAGAGCAGTTTATAGCGGGCATCCACAACAATCCAGAGTATATAGCAATAAAACAACTTACTGCCGTATTATTATTATAATATCATTAATTATATTATAGAATTATTAGACGCATTTCCAGTTTCTATTTTCCTATAGTTTCTATTGTATAGTGTTTTTTAACATAACCTGTTAGCAGTTTTGAATTTATATAACGTAGATAATTTTGGTAAAAAAAATTTACTGTGTACGTACGTACGCACACATCATATCACGCACAACGCACAAGTCAGTCAAAGTCATGAACAGAGACAGAGAGCATTCAACGAACGCCGAGGCGAGGAATTATTTACTATTAAAAGTAAGTATAAAATAGAGACAGATCACTTTTCATATATCTAAATATATGTAAATTGATCAACCACACACAATCACACAAACCGCACGCAATATTCGAACAAACGCACTTTTAAAAAAAAGAAACAAAATTAAAATAACAGTCAGAGCAGTGACAGATGAGAAGGGGATCATCTCATACCATAGCATAGCATTGCATTATTATTTTTTGTCTTCCCATCCGCCACTATATAATGCTTTTAGATATTTATTATATATATTTACTCAACTTACCCATATATATAGGACAATCACAGTGACGATCACAATATATAATATTCTCTCACTACAAAAAAACACACTCAAAATTGTATCAAAACAGGCAACGATTACTAAGTATATTTAATTAATTATTTTTTAGAGACGTGGCAGAGAGTCACAGACGTCATTTTACTTTTTTACTCGAAGCTAAAGCAGCAGAACATAAAATCATTTTTGGTCAGTGTCGTCAGAAGGGATATTTACTTTGTGGGTAATTTCCAAATTTCCGACTTTTCTTTCACAACGAAATATATACCACAGCATTAAAGGCCAAGTTTTAAAAATTTTAGTTAAGATTCAACAGCGTGGAAAGAAGTGTCCGGAAAGAATGGAATTTCTCCACTAATTATTTGTACGCACTTAAAACTTAAAACGTACTGACTGACGTGTCTCAAATAATTATTTTACAAATATCCCATTATGACGACCGACCCGTGTACATAGCATACTCAGCAGCATTGGCATTATTTAAGTGGTATTTAATGTTGCGCATTGCAATAATCTATATAATATTATATTAGTTCAGCTTTTTAGCATTAGCAAATATATATCAAAAAAAAGCTGTAACTACAACACTACCCATTTACTATAGTAAGTATATATTTTACGCGTAGTAGTAGTAGACTCATATATTTTTATATTTTATCTCAAATCTTTTTGGGAATTGAGAAAAGCAAAAGAGAGAGAAACAGTCAATAAATAAAAAAGCAAAAGAAGAGAGAGAGAAAGATGAAAGTAGACAAAGTAGTTTTCTATAATTATATAAAAAAAGATGTATACAAAAAATACGTGAGATTCAGCATGCACACCTCAATTTTCCGCCCTTCTACCACAGTGCCATGAAGTTTTTCGCGTGCTCGCTCCGCATCAGTACAATTTGCGAATGTTACGAAACCAAAACCCTATACAAAAAAGTCAAGTGGGAATAAGTCAGTCAATTTGCCATTCACATAATCATTATTTACAATACATTATACGTTTTTTTTGTTGCTTTGCTTTGTTTTGCTTTGTTTTTTTTGAGAGAAGAATTATTACTTTTCCAATCCACGAATCAAGTCAATTATCTATACATCAAACGCCCTATACTAAACTAAACTAGAACACTATACATATTAAATACTAAACATCTATCTATCTCGTCAGTCTCAACCAATGTTTTTTGTGTGCAATTAAAATTAAATACCTCAAACACTTATTCCTTCACTATCAATTAAGCATTTAATATGAACTAATTACGAATTAATCCTTCGACACATCCTCCTGTCCTCAACTAAGCTCTAAACTGATATCTTACCCTATTTATTATCCTATCCTATCAAAGGTCTTACTCATTTTCTGTGCCCTGATTTTACAGGCCAATATTGAGTATTATTGTTCCACTATTTTAGTATTAAATAATTATTTCCATCTTGCCCTTTTTTTAAGAACAATTTAGAAATGCATGAACGACGGCGAGAATATAGTAAGTATAAGAGTAAACAACATAATTTGTATAGTTAAAAGGACTACGCACATTTCACAATATGTATTATACACAAAAGGGACTTTCAGCTGAAAAATGCTTCAAAAATTTGTCATACATGATCAACATATTATTACAAATTATTATTATTATATATTGGAGCATCATTTGGATTATTTTTGAGCAAAAAGCAAAAAACTACTACAAAAATTGACTACTTTTAAATTGACGTATATCATCATCATCAAATCCAAACAAAATTACAAAAGCGGAAGTTATTTTTAAAAAACAAAATACACGGAAGTAGTAGACTGAAAATCTCTCTTACTTTTGATCCACGTTCATTAAAGATAATCTCCACATCCAAAATGGCTCCGAATGGCTACAAAATTAGAAGAAATACATATTAGTTTTTTTTATCAATGAGCTTAGCAAAAACTTATTCAATTCTCTACAGTTTACAAGTTTTACAATTTAAAATCTAAGGCTACACGTCAGTAGCTTCTATTACAGAATATTTTGGCATTTAATTTTAACTGACGTAATAACTTTTGTTCCTACTTTCCTAGTCAGTGTATTTAGGTTAATAAAAAAGAATACAAGATTGGTGACTGCACAATATTGCAAACTTTATCAATATCCAATGAATAAAACATAGTGGCTCAACATGAGCAGTGTCCCAAAATAATTGAACACCTAATGTACACAGAAAAAAGAAGCCTTCTTTTGATGTAATTGAATAAATGAACACTATACTAAATAGGCTCCCATTACAGTTACAACAAGATCATACAAAAAAAAATACATGAAAACTACATCAAAGCTTCACTGTACATTAAAACTAAAGACAAAAAAAAATCCTTTCAGCTTTGCAGTTCAAAACACTTTGAAAAAAGTTTCTGAGTGGTCTCTCTCTCTCACACTGTTCTGTCTGTTCTATCTCTCAAATATGTACTGAAATAAATCCGAAATTTGATTATAAAGGTAAGGTCACAAAAAAAGTAGTAGTTTTCTCTGTTAAAATAATAAGATGGTTCATTCACCCCGAACATTGCACGGAGGTCTGGATCCCGGAATCGGAATGGGATATTGGAGACATGGAGTCTCTTTGGCTGATTCTTTCCCGATGAGGAAGACGAGTCACTCAGAACTTGAGCAGAAGTTGACGTTCCCTGATTAATTCCACTGACGATAGAATTCGTCACTCCAGTCACAACCACCAAACTATTTGCATCCGACTCGGGTTCCGTTTGCTGTGTAGGTACATACATGAAATCAACAAGAAGAACAAACAAAATTAAAGGGGATCAATTGGCAAAAGAATCCTTTTTATCTCTCGTATCTTCTTCTTTTATATCAGTAATCTTATATTACAAAGAACAAAGATAAAAGAATATATATAAAATATATACACAGAATTTTTTTAATTTATTTCTTACCGTTTGTTGTTCAACAGCTTGACTCCCTATCCCTATCGCCACTCCTACACCCCCAGCTACAACAGGACTAAAATTGTCTTTTTCGGATTTTATTATTTGCTGCTGCTGCTGTTGTTGTATTTGCTGCTGTACTTGTTGTTGTTGTTGCTGCTGCTGTTGTTGTTGTTGCTGCTGCTGTACTTGCTGCTGTACTTGCTGCTGTTGCTGCTGTACTTGTTGTTGCTGCTGCTGCAGTACTCCAGTTGTCGTGGACAAATCCACATTCTGTATACCTCCCGAAGCGGCGGGCCCCGTGTAGGCCATTATATTTCCCGACTGAACGGCGTGCTGTGTACCAAAAAAAGACACAAATTACCATTAGTAAATAATCATAAGAATACAAAATAGAGGAAGGAAGGAATTCATTTCATTTTCATTCTGTTTCTGTATTTCATTCCAAATCAGCAGCTCCTCTACACAACTTGAAACAATAGGGCCGATGGGAGTTATTCCCACAGGACCTCTGCTCTGTCCTACTACTCCTGCTTCAACTTCGACTTCAACAAACAAACTACTTCACACACACACAATTGATGCAGTAGTTTAGCCGTAGTAGGAGTAGTAGTGTATCGGTGTATCGGTTTCGGTTACATAGAATAGAGATTCATTTTCCTATTATTAAATACCAATTCGCGTGTAATACAAAAAGACAGACACTATACGCTATGTTTCTGCTTTTTGTATCTCAAAAAAAGGTTCATTTATTTAATAGAACATTGCTACATTATGCCTACCTTTACACTTTGCTTATAATCTGTGTATCTACACCATTTCCCATTACACTTCCTCCATAATTTTTATTCATTTATTTCCCAAAGCAAAACTCAGAAACACTGATGATATTGCAAAAAAAAATATCGTAGTAGCCCCTGCTTTCAAGTCGACGTCGACCCAAATCCTATATAGTACAGTATTGTGAAGAGAGATTACATACATGAAACAAATAATGGACCAGGACCAGGACCAGGCTGGAACTAACTACAGTGCTCATATCGTAAAAAACGTACCTATGTGGGGGAGCTGTCCCGTTATAGCGCTCCAGTAATAAACATAAAATTGTAGAGAAAAGGTCTTATACCTTATACCTATATATACATTCCATTACTATTACTACCGCATTAGCCTGCTGGTTCACTACTCATCATCCAGCCTCCAGCCTCCATAGCAATTTTAGCATTATACACCATAGCAGAATAGCAGCAGTGTGGTACGAAATTTGAGTTTCTCAGTATTTCAGTAATGTACCAATAAACCAAGACACGCGCTAACATCGATACATCCTTAAAAAATAAACGAAACACCTCTCAAGATCTTAGACACACACATACACACATACCGAAAACCGAAACCGATAGGCAGAGGAGCACATAGCTCTGAGCCGAAAACTTAATTAACCTCCACAACCACAGCCACACAGCAGCAGCCTGTCAAAAATCCGAAAGTAATGATCTTTTTTTTTTTCGTAAAAAATAAAATGAAAAAAAAATAAAATAACGACACGAAAAGGAAAATTGCTCGCTGAAGGGAAAGGAAAAAGGAAAGGCTCAAAGGCTCGAACTCAAACTCCGACCCGATCCTTCTTCTTCTTCCTTCCTCCCGACGTCCGACAAAATCCGCGACGTTTCATTTAACGTGTGTGTTATGTATGTGTGTGTGCATGAGGCGAAGTCGAATTCGAATTCGAATTCCAAGTCGGGAGTCGGGCATCGGGCATCGGGCACATTGCCCTAAGATACGAGTAGCAGCAGCATAGCAGGAAGGAGCGCAATGAATAGGAACAGGACCGATGGAGGAGAGAGTGGAAAAATCGAAGGTAAACTACAAAACTACAGTGGTAGGGTGGTTGATGGTGGTTGGTGGTAGTTTAGTACATTGTAGTAGTAGTAAGTAAGTAGCAAGTGGTAATGTATACCTACCTACGAACCTACCTACTTGAAAACTAGACAACTTTTGAGTTGTACATACATACACACAGAAGAGATGCGAAAACTGGAAAACTTACAGCCGGGTAGTAGAGACTCTGAACTCCCTGAGTAGCAGGGAATAAGAAAGCGCCTGGACCCCACAGTTTGGCTATTGAATTGGCAACGTCGGCACACATTACACCCCACAAGTGATTAAATAACAAAATCCAATGTCAAAATTTAATCTCACTCTCGAGTCTCGTCGAGTCGGTTCAAAACTATCACCAACACCAAATGACACCGACACCGAATCCGAATCCGAAACTAACACTGTCCCCCAAAACCCGTGTCCTTACAAATTTCTCCGTCAGTCCGTCCTGAGCTATTATGATTATTATTATTATTACTACTATTATTTCAAAGAACCCACAACACTAAGAGTAGCAACCAACCAAATTAGTTGTTGCAGGACTATTCTCACAAAACCCGACGAAACACTAACTGAAACTGACACCAAATCCGAATCCGAGTCCACACTAACGATGTATCCACCAACACCAAACAACAACAACAACTCACACAAAGCACAAATTTAATGAATCTCAACTTCCACTCCGACTCCGCACTTCTTCTTTGATAATATTATCAACTTTCTTTCCTTCCTTCCAGTTCCAGCTTCACCAGATTTATTAGACAGCGGCTAAAATATGAGTAAGGTCTCCGATTCCGATTCGGTTTCCGCTTCAGCACAACTTACTCACTGACTGACTATTAGCAACAATATTGACAATATATACCGTGATACAACAACGTTCTTGACTGGCGACTGGCGAGATGGCAATATTTACAAATATATACACACTATACAAGAGACAATACAGAGTCCTTAATCAACTTTGAAGTAATGAGAATTCAGTCAGAGCGAGAGTATCACTTGACAGGAGACTGAGACCGAGGGACAGATCAAAACTTGAAGAGTTTTCGAACAAGAGTGAGTGATCTGTGTGGCGTATAATATTTACTAATGACTGGAGACTCAGCAGCGTCCTTCCAGAATCAGATCAGCTACAGCTCAGATCCTCCAAATTTTTTTGTCAATGACTAGAGTAGACGACAGACATATACAGACAGAATTGAGTAAAAAAGAATCTGGATCTCAAAGTGGAACTCGAGTTGATCACGGATCTGGATTTGGATCTGGACCTCGAGTAAAAACAGTTGGACGAGAAGAGTGAGCAGAGACTGACTGTCGAGTGCTGAAAAAGACCCAAGGAAATAGAAGATGATTGGAATGGGAAGACAGACAGAAGAGAGAGACTCGCACTGGAGAAGGAGGTGATGAGTGAGAGAGAGAGAAGTGGAAGACGTCTTCTTCGGCTTTTGTACACACACACACACACAGTTTCTTTCCTTCCCTTCTGCTCGGATTTGATCCTTGTACTAAAAACTACGGACTACCATATAGTTGGAGTAGGCACACAGATGACTTGTGCAACCCAGATCTCATCATGTTGTTCTAACTAAAGTAGCAGCAGCCGTTCCTTTACAACAGTAGAGTGTTAGTTTGTACACATGAGTATAGGAGATTCTCTATAGGAGTTACTGTTACCCTACCCTACAATCTACAATGCGTCCCCAGACCATCAGACCAGACCAAAAATCTCGTTGTCGTTCCCGTTTCCGAGACTGAGACCGACACCGCCGCCGAAGTCGAAGTCGAATTCAATGTGGATTTTCGTCTCTAGATTTTTTTTCAGAGTCGGAGCCGGAGCCAGTGGCTGAGCGGACAATAATAATGACTAAAAAGAGCCATGAGACTCGTGCATATTACATATTATAAAAGGAATATGGAATTATAAGGGCATGTATTAGTAGTAGTAGTAGTAGGAGTAGTGGGAGACGCGGGTTCGGATTCGGATTCGGATTCTCGGATACGGAGACTGTGGGACTGTGGGACTGGGCAAAAAGCAAAAGCAAAGCACATTTCTACAGGAGGAAAGGAAAGTTTTTGAGAGAAGGCTCGGAGAATTTAGCAGTATAACATGTATTGTAGTTGAGGTCCTATATGGTTGCTATATAGTACAGTTTTATGCTGTGGATAGTGACTGTGAGACTGAGACTCGAAGGACGCTGGAGGAATTGCCGTCTTTCAACTGCGCAATCCCTTCACATTTCCTCCTCAATAGATTCTTTTTTTCCACCATCATCCTACATCCACCAACACTCGTTCCCAGGCCGTAGTCCTGTTGCCGTACTCCAATAGTCAAACAAACAGGAGAACTACATCACATCAACAATATCACATCCCGACGAGTTCGAGTTCGAGCTCTGAGCTGAGCCGAGTCTCTACATATATATTCTATAGAATAATAATAATAATAAAATATTCTATATATATACACACAACCCCAATATCCCGTTATCCCATCTCTCTCCCATACATTTCATACTAAACTCAAACTTTGGTCTTTGGCTTTGGTTTTGGTTTGGAAGTGTTGGAACAGTTGGAACAGTTGGATCTACTATATCTATATAGAATAGAGTCATATCATAATTTTACTTTATATACGCTATCCCTTCCCATAGCTTTTAATACTTCATTTCTTCTCCTTCTTCTTCTTCCTCGTTTTCATTTTCGTTTCTCTCTCTCTTCTACTGTTTATGGCATTGGCATGGCATGGCATGGCGTAGGGAAAATCTATTCAATCTCCATGCCCGCGCGCAGCAACCCTACTAAAGACGATCACTATTTCTACTCTCCATGCAGAATGTACCAAAACCAAAACCAACCAAATTTATGTATATGCCTATATAAGTATAAGAGTACAGGGTAGTTGCGAAGAAAGACACGCTAACTTTGAATCAGTCCAAAAAGTTTTTATCTTAAACTCTAAGACTCCAAAAGACTCCCCATGCAAAGCACTACACTACCACACTGCCACCAGAACCAGAACCATAACCAGCACCACTCCTTATCTCTCCATCGTCTATCGTCTATCGCTTTCCTCCTCGTTCTATCCATTTCCATTTACAATTTTACATACAAGAAACTACTTAACTATCAATAGGCTGTATAGGCTATAGGTATAGTATTTATATCACATGAAGAAATAGATATATTTACGACTACTTCTTGTTAAGACTTACTGAAATGCTGAAAGAAATTCATTTTTATTTCAATTCACATCCTATATCATGCATGCCTAGAAATGTATCTGCATACTGCATATTAGAGATCTGAAGAGAGAGAACACACACTTTCCGCCAGACGTTTTTACGGTACTGATATACTGCTATATAGTAGGTAGGTTTAGGTAGGTAGGTAGGTTCACATCTTGAAACTTGAAATGGCATGTTGAACTTTTTTACACAAATATCCCGTAAATAAATAAGAACAATCTCCTATATATATATATACATTGAGCCATGGACTATACACACACTTGGATTTGGATTGAGGATTAATTTTTAATCGAGTACAGTATGTAGGTACTACTATCTACATAGGTATAGGTATGTAGGTACAACTAATCGGAGATTGTAATTAAATATAGCCATTTACTTTTATGGAGTAATGCAAAACTTAGATTTTAACGGTACTGGTACTTTCGTTTAAGAGCATGCAGAAGGAGATCGTAGTAGCCATAGCCATGCCATGCCATGCAACCAACACCGACCATTAGTAGGCAGGCATATTGCCGCATGCATATACATAGATAGGTAAAAGCTCTAAGAACTGAGAACTGAAAACTATAACGATCTCTTTATGCAAATACACTTAAATACAGAATACAGAGCAGCAGCAGTTCAACTTTCAACTTCAACCCAAACCAACAACCAAGACTAATCCCATGTAACTTGTAATGTATGTTATATGTATTCTATTAAAAAAGTTAAATTAAAATGTTTTAATTTATTTACACACACAAAGAAAGACTGTGCTTGGAAGTAATATACTGGGAGTCTGGGAGACTATTAAACTGATTTGGATACATGTATATTTTGATTTCTAGACGATGTAGAAGAGTACATGTTAGATATGCGGATATGTGGAACTTACAGATATTAGATATTCAGGCGTGGATCTAAGGGATGGACAAGAGGGCAGTTGCCCACCCCAAAATGAATTTCTTAACATAAGGTTAATAACATACAGGGTCATTTAAACAAAAATGGCCGGTTTATACCATGAGTGAAGAATCAAAATGAACCATATGCCCATATTTATTTTTTAGCAAGAAATTAAATTCACTGTCTACAAAAATAAATTAAAATAAATATCGAAATCTTAAAATTTGGAAATAAAATATTTTGCTCGTTTCAAAAAACATTTAAACAGCATTTTGCGCTTTTTAATAAACAGTAAATAGAACATTTGACACTTTCCAAAAACATGTAAACAAAAAATTTTGCAATTTCCAAAAACACGTAAAAAGAATATTTCACACTTTTCAAAAACCTCTTATTTAACATTTTGCGCATCCATCTCAAGCAGTTTCTTAACATATAGCACATTTTAATTCGAGCTTAAATAAGAAATGAGTCATTTTGATTCTTCACTCTTGATGTCTTGATATGCATTGCCCACCCCAGAAAATAATTCTAGATCCGCCCCTCCAGATCCATATATTTATGTATCCGTATATCATATGGCTAATACTAATATTTAGCTAGCGAAAGGAAATGTTATCGAAATCAAAAAATGTATTCCATTTTAAAACTTTTAATTGAAAAGAACATTACAAGCAAAATACTCATAATAAAAGTCCTTGGATAAAAATACTTAAAAAATAGACTTGGATATATATAGGATTTTTGTAGTAGGGGGTCTACACTACACTATACTATATGCGTGTTTATAAACATCTGTATATCAGGCCAAATCATCAGAGTACTGATAATATATGGGTAGATGCTTTATTAGAGAGGTACAAATAGAAATATAGAGGAAATTGTATGTATTTATTTTAATACAATTAATTGAAATAACCTTTCTTCAATTATGAGTTTCCGCGAGCTGGACTCCAACTCCACAATAGCTACAGTTCGTATACTTGCTGTAGTTATATCCAGGGCCTAATATTTAAAGTAGGCAGATGCTATAATATGAAATAACGTTCCTACATGACTCATGACTCAAGGCTGTGACTGGCTGGACTCGAACCGACACGGTTAATGTTAATAGTTAAATATCATTCAATTAATACAGCCCATCATAGTTCAGTGCTCCACATACAAACTTGAACAAGCATTTTAAAGCATCGCCTACCCTACAGTTAAAATTTGAAACTTAAAAAAGTATTAGTACCTAAATAAAAGTGCGCTATTACAGATACATGCATAACAGATGCGGTATGCGGTTGAGATTATCCGTACTTGCATACGTAACGAATCCAACCAAAAACCAAACCACCACATTACATAGCATTGACTTACATACATGATGGTTGAGACTGACCAACTTAAAACAGACAGTCAGTCAGTGTGGTTAATAGTTTCTCAGAATTCTCTCAAGGAAGCTTTCTCACATTGCATTTTGTGTGAAATTTGTAAGTAAATAAATAAAACAAAGCAGACTAAAAAAAAATTAATAAAAATACAACTAAAAAAAAGCACATGCACATACTGCATACTACAACATACCCATATTTCGGCATTAAGTGAGTCCCATTCGTCATCATACATACGTTTTTCTTTGGTTTTCATCAAGTAGCCAAAGGAGAAATTGAAGGAAGGTTTGTAGGGAGTAAAGGAGGGAAATCGAAGGAAAGCCATTTTTTTATTATTAGTATTACTACGCTGGAAGACGAAGAGGGGCAGGATCTGAAGAGGGGGTAGGTAGGAAAAATCTAAAAATGAAGGCGGAAAATTATTACACAAAATAAATACTGCAATATAACAAACTATATACATAGTACATAATAATGCAAGGAAAAAATACAAGCATATCATCCAAAAGGTTATAGGGAAAAATGGCAATGGCACTGGCCCTAGCATTTATAGT
The DNA here is from genome assembly GCA_034695245.1 of Dicyrtomina saundersi. Taxonomy (NCBI): domain Eukaryota; kingdom Metazoa; phylum Arthropoda; class Collembola; order Symphypleona; family Dicyrtomidae; genus Dicyrtomina; species Dicyrtomina saundersi. The sequence continues at coordinate 7,424 of JAQFZE010001078.1, read as the reverse complement.
TGGTAGCATTAATTAGTAATCATGCAATACCATATAAGCCTATATATATTACTTGAATATATACAAAAGCAAACTAATGCATCAGATCAGTTAAAACTTACCTCCATAATAACGACCACGACAACGACAAACGTCAATTTGCAATAGCAGGGGGTGCTTTTACTGCTTTCATACATTTTATATATACCATATTTATTTATGCGATTACTAAATACCGCAAACGCCATAACTACAACCACAAGCCACCCATAAACAACTAAAATACATGAATAATTATTTATGATAGTTTGAACTTACACGTACATGGAGCAATTGAAAGGTTAATAATTATTATTGATTATTGATTACCATTATTGCATTACATTAATTTATGACAATATAGATGCAGGGCCGGACAAAGGAATTAATTTTAGGCAGTATTTTGTTTCCATGTAAAAACCACCATTTTGATTTTATTGATGGTTGTTTTCTTTGGTACACAAAAAAGTTCCATTTACATATTTCAAAACAGTGCAAAATATTCTATTTGCTTGATTCTAAAATGTGCAAAATATTCAATTTGCTAGATTCTAAAATGTGCAAAATGTTCCATTTACATGTTTTTTAAAAAAGTGTTAAATTTTTTATTTGCATGTTTTTGAAATGTGCGAAAATTTTTATTTGCATAGTTTTGAAAAGTCAAAATGTTTTATTTGCTTGTTTTTGAAATGTACGAAATTTTTCATTTGCATGCTTTTAAAATGTGCAAAATGTTCCATTTACATGTTTCTTGAAAAGTGTTAAATGTTTTATTTGCATGTTTTTGAAATGTACGAAATTTTTCATTTGCATGGTTTTGAAAAGTCAAAATGTTTTATTTACATATTTTTGAAAAAAAAGTGTCAAATGGTCCAATTACATATATTTTTTGAAAATTTAGGCAGCGGGGGCAGCCTATACGCTGGCCGAATTATCCGGCCCTGCATAGATGTACGGTACATCATGTACCTCTAATACAATGTACATATATGGTATTGGAATTGAAATTAACCCATATTATTATCCAAGGCTTAAAACCTAATCTTTTTTCCTTGCAAAAAAATTGTGATTGCAATCTACATATCTAAATTGTGTACCTGCTAATAATTGCCTCCTTTTTTTTACTATAAAGTAGGCGGGATTTATTGTCAGTGTACTAATTACTAATTAGGTATGTAACTACAATAATTAACGAACAAATGAAAGGGACACTATCTAAAATCCAAGTAATTAAGATGGTAAAATCCTAACTAAAATAGAATAAGGTACCATACTTAAATTACAACTGACTGACAATACTATAATATGCATAGTCCCTACTCAACAGCCCAGTGGCCAGTGACCATGACAATTTCGACTATCAATCTCAGTATTATTGCAGATTTGCAAACCTGTGCAATAATCCAGCCTGAGGTGCATGCTAACTAAGCAAAACAAGTGGATTAATTGGTAATGAATACTGAATCAGTCAGTCAGTCAGTCAGTTGGTGATGGTGATAGTGATGATAATGTCCTTCACATAATTTTTTTTCTAATCGACAAAGTCGGCTCTCTCGCTGACTTGATATGTCGATACTCGACAATCTGCAATCCCCACAATCGAATCGACAATCGACATCCACCACTTCAACAAGACACAAGTTTTAAGAATGAACCGACGCCAGACCAACAACCAACACCATACCGACAATGGAACAATAGACTCTACCATTACCATACCACTACATAGAATACTATGGTGGACAAAAGTCTTTTCTTTAAACAAGGTAAACATATGAGCAAACAATGATTTGTTTTAGGCTCTGCTAACTAGTGAGGTATATACACAAGAATCTTGATTGGCAAGGATATACATATCAGCATCAGCAAACGTCAACGAAAACGAGACAACAGACGTTCGCGTGGAAAGATTTTGAGCAAGAAGCGTTAAAGCGTTTGCTAAAACAACAAACAAAGCAAACCTACGAGACTACGACGTAACTATACCCAAGTAGTGTAAGTTAAAATGCTTACGTATTAGAATATAATATATGAAAGAAGCACGTGCGAAATATGATCATAAAATAAAGCACAGCACTTTAACTTAACATATAATGTAGCATTGCATGGGGTTACCGTGCTACAGGGTTACTGATGAAACCTTCTTCGAAGAAGCCGTAGCCAGAGAACTTGCATAAATCCCTACTGACTGTACACACAATAACAACAATGATCATCGGCGTAGACAACGTGATGTAAGAGTATTATTGCATTAAAAAATAAAAGGAAAACTACAGGCTACATAATATATAGATATATCCTCTATATCAAAAGAGATAAACAGTGCAAAAGTTGAAGCCGAAGCAAGTGCAAGCGGCCGCGGCCGTGGGAAGTCTAGAGTTGTAAAAAGATGTACACACAAATACCTACAAGTATTTAAGTAGGTAGGGGTACTGTATACTCTATATACTATACGCTATACAATGATGAAGATCTGCAATATTTGACGTTGAATGAGAAGTCAGTTAGAAAGTACTTGGTTGCAGTCTTTAACAATGAAAAGTTACATAGTACTACACAATTTTGTTATAATGCATTCGCATTTCGCATTTTCGCAGGATCGACTTTTTATCTCGCTCAGAGATCATAACAACTCTGAGGACGATGAGCACGACGCCACGACCTGCCTCTGGGCCTCTATGGGCAGTACACAGCTGTGCTTATACTACTATTATGTTGCTGCACAAATATATGTAACTCCTTCTTGATTGCAATAAGAATTCGCAAGTCAATCATATAACTTGGTAATTACATAAATAAGAAAAAAGTGTTGCATCAGATGCATAATACACATTCGTTTTTCATGATCGTGAACTGCACGCGTTCGTACGAACCAAAGTACCTACCTACTACCACTACCTATACTACGTACTGGCGAATGTTGTTATAATTATTTCCTAATAATGACGTATTACACTCTGATTGCCAATTATTGTAAATGTCTAAGCCATATATACCCATCCATATAGGCGCTATGTATCTACCTGTATGTCTTACTCAATTTTACCTTTGCCTTTAAAAAACAAGATAATTTTTTTATGAAGAAACGACCAGCCAGAGCCAGCGGCTCTTGCATTATATATTGAATTTCTACATAAAAATTACGTGTGTACTAAGATACAAAAATTGACACTCTGACTGACTGACTAACTGACTGATGTCAGAGTCAAACTATGTAACAATATGTAATAGTTTCTTTAAAATTTTCGATATGTTCGAAGAATTTGAACTCGACCCCATCCACTGGTCGTCGTCGTCGTTCTTGTTGTTGTTCTTGCAGATCGTTGGTGTTGACCGTGCCTTTGAAATCTATAAAATTAGAAGGGCTGCTGTCTGTATAGTAAAACTATCTCCAAGTTATATTGATATCGATCCACTATGACTAACTAAAAGCTACATATTATTAACTGGAAATATTAAACTTCACTATGTGACTGAATCAATATTTGCTGGCGTTGTAACCTGATTCTCACTTGTTTACTAACATTTATCAGACACAAAAGGGGAGGACGACAGTGAAAAGGAACGATCCACATCGAAATCGACAATGATTGACGCTCAGCTCAGTGACGAATTGACTCACCAGTCACCAGCGTACCTACATAAGCTTTTAGTTGATAGTTTACCAATATTGAGCGTGTACTATTAATAGGGGGTAGCGTCACTACTCATGTCCAATTATGTGAACATCAACTACCTAATAACTAATGCTTTAATGGTGAACACTGATTTTATTTTTAACGAAAATTTTAAAAGGTATATTATTTCGGTTTCGGAGTAGATTGAGAGCAGTGAATTTAATGTGTGTGACCTATTTAATGTCGGGCAATATAACTTAGGTAAACTGCTAATTTTCAAATTGTCTAGGGTCAAGGACCGATACCGATACCGATGCAAGTGGAATTTTTTTAAAACCAAGAAGATTATGTGATTCATTTGGCCGTAATATAACGTCGACACAAAAGTCATTGCAAATAAATTATGAGGAAGCTATCGTTTTAGGAAAATGGCCAAAGCACATGACATTAAGTCATTTCCTAAAAATATCACGATGTGGTACTGCTGAGCTAAGCTAAAACAATCAATTTCATGTACCTAGGTTAGGTTATAGGCATGTATAGGGCCATAATGTGTTCCCGATAAGGTCTCGGGGATCCTGCACACAGTTTATTGCCCAAGATTACATCAATGTTCATATAGGTAGGTTACAAAAACACAGTTGACGGTGTTCACATTTAAAGAAGTTTGGCAGTTTTTTCTAAGGTTTTTTTGGACTTATTTTAAACAACTCCTATTATAAAGTACTAAGTATCTACCTACCTACCTACCTGCTTTTAACCTAGAAGAGCTACATTCAACGTTGTTAAAAAAGGGAAATAAAAAAAATCCAGGAATTTTCTGGGAACATTATGAAATGCCTAAAAGCCTTAGAATGTAAGAAAGTAATTGGATACACATCCCATAAATGCACATGTTCATCTCCCATGAGAAGATATATATGGCATGGGATTCTTGAGTAACTTAGTTACTACATATAGAACACCCGTGAGAATCTCCCGAAGTTTTCCTGGATGGAAGTAATCTACTCTATATAGGTTGTAGGACCCCTGTGTACAGCTATTTCGGATTTCGGGTCGGAAACACCCCGACTCGGAACCACGTACTTAAGTAAGTCCTGCTCTCAGGCAGCAATAAATTATTCTGGAGTTTCAAACAAGTTTTTTCAAGTTACTTCTCCAACTTTTAAAATGTATTAAAAATGATTATACCCAACAAAAGTCACAATGTTTTTGTCTAGGAGAATAATACAATGGTTGATGGTGCATTTAATCCTATTAATGAACTTCATACAAGTAATTTTACCCATTATCTACTTGGCAACTCGTTACTGTTCATGTACCACGAAGGATGTGGTTCGGAGTTGTGCGGCAGGTCAACCCTATGATAAGGTGGATGTCAATCATCAAAGGTAGCAAATAACGCCCTTTTTGACCCTACTACCGCCTAACAAAGGTGAAACGGGCTCAATGTCTAAAATATTGAAGAAAACCGACTAATGAACAGCTCAAATCCTACTCTTTCCAGGTGAAATTTCAACATCAGAAAACGCTAATTGCGGACGTAGCCGACCATTGATGAATGACCATGAACCCCGATAAAGTCAATCGTAGTTTGTAGTTCGCAGTATATTATGGCTCGAATATTAATGGCGAGGGAAAATCCAACACAAATATACACAATAAAACATACTTAATTAATACTGAACAGAGAATTTGAAATACAGATAATGATGAATATGAATTGTGAATAATTTAGTAAAATAGTTGGTTCCTTACCGATTGACTCAGTGGTTCGTTTGTAATTAGAGCAGAATTTCCGTTTAACAAATTATTTGCAGTTCCATTAAATAAAGTTGAGGGTTTCAAGACCGCTGAAATGCCCAGTCCGAGTCCGACTGTCTCTGTCCCCGTATTCTCCGTGGAGGTGGACGTCGAGGCGGAGGTTGTGGACACGGAGACAACAATACTACTGACTCCGTTAGAACTGGAGGAGAATGAGTCAGAACAATCATTATTCCCATTAATGATGAGACTACTCGTCACAGAACTGTTAGTGTCTGGAACACTCATGGTCATACAGCCCACCTCCGCTTTATTAATCACCAACATAATTAAGTAATCTCAATTTACGTCACTCTCGCACTGACTGACCCCACTGACTGAACTGATGACTGACTGACTAACTGTTCACTCCTCACTTTTTCAGTCCGAACAAACACACAAAGCACTGGCAAAGTCAGAGATGACTGACTAATAATCTTAAGTCATAAGTTCAAAACGTCTTGGTTTGAGCACACAAATATCAAATATGTATAAATTCGGATTTTTCACCTTTCACCGAGAGATTCAAAATTCAGATTGTTCAACAACGACCACGACTGATGATGAATGATGAAGTGTACCGACGAGGACGACGACGATGGAAAACAGAAGAAGAGAGCACAATAAGAAACGAACATTAAATATTAAGTTTTGTAGGCATGTAGTTGATTAGTCTGATATGATTCTGATATGAAAATGTAGATTAACAATAAAAATGAAATAGTTTCGGACTGTGGTGGTGGATAGATTGTGTAGAGAGATTCTCGTATTTTTGTTGAATGAAAAAGTAATAATATTTGATATTTTTTCAACTATATTAATAGAGTATTTAAGGGAGCGAAAAAAGAGAGATATTCCTCACTGGGTCTAAAACTTACAATTAGTTTTAGGCTACGGACAAAGTAGTGTGTGTGTGAGCACTGTGTGAACAGTGACCAAGAGCGATAATTTACACCTTGAAACACATAGGACTCCAACGTTCTGCACGACACACAAAACTATACTGTAGTCACACATTACCTGTAGATCGGATCTCTGTGTGTGAACGACGAAGGAAGGAGGGGTAAAAATGTGATGCGAGCGAAGGATAAAAGAATGCAAAGGTGAACCTCAAACAAACAAATGGGAATTATATGGAGCGCCTCACTAAAATCTGCCACACGGGTGGCAATGCCATTAGCAGCAGGGACACGGCAGAGGGAAATTCAAATATTTTGCCCATCTATGAATTTCTCAAAAGTAAGGACCTACCCTTCTACCGACCTTCTATGCTAATAAAAGCTAACTAGTAAAATGCCTTTTATGAGATCGTGCATAAAGGATGCCATCGGTAGGGTGGGTGGGTGTAGTTGGGTATTGATGACATGCCATGTTAAAGATAGCCGTTCACGTAATGTTAAACTGATGACATGGGGGTGAGTGGGCCAAAAAAGAGAGTTAATTTGGGTGGCATCATTTATGCATCAGTCGTTTTACATTTTATGATAGCTAAACTAAAATTATATTTTTGTTTTAGTAGCTTGTTAATAAATGCACTTAAATATAATTACTGACCTGAACCTTAATGTGCTGACCACGATCTTAAACAGTGGCTTAACAACATATTATATAAAGCCTCGTCTGAAGTCTTCGAAAACTTAATTTTTCGAACTCCTATACTTTCTAAAAACTTCGAAGGAATTAGGATCAGTCAGCGGACAAGGTCTAAATTATAACTCCCCGGAATGTCCCAAATTATTTCAACTACGATTCAAAAGTTACATCTACACCTGAAAGATGATGATTTTGTAACTCGATTTTTGTAAAAAGTTAGTTCGGTGAATCAGTTCCCTGATTGGTGCCCTGATTTGTTTGTTGAGGGTTGTATATATACATCCCAGAGGGGTAAATATACCCCTCAAGGGTCTATATTAACTCTTTTCAGGGATATAAATCTACCTCCCAAGGGTGTTTATCTACACTATGTCCGCTGACTGAGGATCCCTA
>JAQFZE010001077.1:0-20018 GCA_034695245.1 Dicyrtomina saundersi | reverse complement strand
GGGGGGGGGCTTCAGCCCCTTTAGCCTCCCCTTTGGATCCGCGCTTAGTGCCATGTGGTAGATTACAATATCTTCGAGCTTAACGTACGAACTGGCCTCACTTTTGCTATACAGGAAAAATAACTGGTTTAAGAAAATATAAAAAAACTTAAGAATGTATCTTTATAAAACATCACACATAATTATGCTTACATATTATTACGTTGCTTTCAACTTTTGTTTTGCTGATGCTAAATTTCAAGGGTATCCTAGTTGAATCTCTAGCTGCATGCCGTAGAGGAAACAGGGTGAGTCAAGCACTTGTATTGGATGTGTATGTGCATAACAGTGTGTATCTATTACTTGAGGTTTTTGCATTTATTTATTCAACGATTCGCCAAAAATATTTTTTTTTGTAATTTAAACATGTAAAATCAGTATTTTTTTCATAAAAATTTCATAAATGGACTATACTTCTCAAAATGGACAGAAAAGGTGTTGCGAAGCAAGTTCCGGTTCGTTGGCCATTGGATTCTTTCAATTCCTAAAATTGTATTAATTACTTTTTACATTTGGGTTGTGAACATTTTTCGACAAGAGTTACTCAACGTTCTTCCATGAATTTGACTGTGTAAGATTAGTTTAATTTTTATGTATGATAATGATGCTAAAAAAAATGTAAAAATTAATAATATTAGGAATTGTTAAAAATGTATATAACATGTACATATTCCCTGTGTAATAAAATTTTCGTAAGCTTAAAGTTCGGAGTAATGGAAACAATCCCCAGAATATTTTATGACAAGAGAAGATAATTAACTGAAAAGGAAAATATTGAAATATGTCAACACAAAACATCTACAAAAATATTTAAATTTAAAACAATCCAAGTTTACGTTGATCTCACGATTAGTTTGCTAAAAAATAAATTAAATAAAAAAATAGCATACACATGTTAACAACATAAATAACTAGTAAGACTGCTGATATTTTAAAAATATTAAAGCTGAGATAAGTACTTACAATAGCTGGAATAGCTAATTACATAGTATCTTTATTGACTGGAATATTGTAATTAATTTGTTTTGTCACAGAAACGTTCCTAGAAATGTTTTCGGCAATGTTTCCTGAATACTTTCTCCATGTTTAAAGTAATTAGTTGCAAGTTGCAAATACAAGTGCTTACAGCCTATCTCTGTGTCAAACATGTTTACAGTACATGTTGCCATTTTACAATTTGCAACATGTTCATGCAGTTACAGTAGTTACTTGGTCTTGACAAGTAGGCAAGTAGGCAGCTTAAAAGTTTACACACAAGTTGACTTAAAAGAAAAAAAAGTTGTACCTATTTTGTTACATAGTATGTAGTACTCTAGCACGTGCAGCGATTCGTAAGTTATTTTCTTGTATATTTCATTTGGATTGGGAAAGTGCACTCACTGCACGTGTAGTGCAAGCACATGGAATTGTATTGTATGATTTGCACAAAATGCGGACTTTTAAATCCGAATTTAGGAATTTTAAATCTAAAATAATTATGTGCTTACATTTTGATATAGTTAGTATATTTATTCAGTCATTAGTTAATCCTCGTGTTTCTGCAACGAAAATATTGGCAGAAAAACTTGATTAAATCATTTCAAATAATACGTAAATAGTTTATAACATTGTAATGAATATTCATTAAAACTCCGAGTTAATAGCAGTCAGTTGTCATTTATATCATCATTAATGTATTTCAACATGCGGGTTGATTTATTACAGTTAAATAATTTTATTACTAAAATACGAACAACTTCTGCAATAAATTTTAAAATGCTACTTTTACAAGTCTTAAGATTTTTAATCCCTTTTTTTTTCAATATTTTATTTTCAAAAAGTTTCGCTTGTTGCTTCATACAGTAATGAACTAAAACGTAGGTTCAGAATTTTATGTTGTAGCTGTTTAAATTATGTTATGGTTGACATGGTCATATTTTGAAGAAATAATTACTAATTTTTTTATGAATTAATATAATTCTTAAAATAAGCAAGAATTTTAAAACACTAAACTTTAAAAAAAAATTAAAAATCAAATACAATAATATTAGTAAATAATTTAAGTTATTATTATAATAAAAATCTAAAACAATACTACTGTTACAATTTTTAGTAATCTATTTATTTTTTCAGTCAAAATTTGAAGTCTTTTACTTTTGTTCCCATCAGTTTTATCTTATTTTTAAATTTTATCAGTTATTACAGTGCAGAGTCAAAATTTCGACAGTTGGCTCAGTTGGCTGGGTCTTAAGTATTGGAATGGACTAGACACGGGACTGGGACTGGTCATTCTTTGCTACTTTTGCAGTAGTGTTACGGCACGACTACGGCTACGGCTACGGCCCATCAGTAGTTTTCTAGTAGCAAAAATCATAAAGAATTTAAGTTAGTTTCAAAATCCATCTACAATTTTCGAACACAAGTTTTACTAAAACTTAAAATCTGCAGCAAAGTAGAATTCAAAATGATGATTGGCAGTTTTCACCCTCTACAACAGTTGCATACTAATTTGCGGTTGCTGACGCTGCTGCTGCTGCTTGGAGTTGGAATTTTAATTGGATTTTTTCCTCAACTTGCAAATGGTGAGAGGATATTTTTGATCTAGTATGAACTCTGCTTAAGTAATAATTAGCATGAAGTATTAGTTTCTAAGAGCACGTCCACAATATGTAATGGTAAATGTTATTGTATTTTTTAAGGTTTGGAATGCTACGACTGTAAACACGGTGTGACAGACCCTGACTACTCTAGCATATCTCCGGACAGACCACCCAGGAACACAGACTGCATTAAACCAAACCCCTCGAAGAAAGTAAACCGGACAACGTGCGCGGACCCAAATGAGTCCTGCTTTACAGGGCACGCTTTTGGTGTTGCATTGGGCACTGTAAAAGTTAAGCTACTCTTTCGCCAATGTTTTCTTCCTAAAACCGGACAGAAGGCTCCGGACGGTTGCATCGACTACAATGGAGTTGCCTTCGGCTCTAATGATACAGTATATTGGGGCGAAAGATCCCTTGTGCCGGAGTTTTCAAAAGGAATGTGGGAGGGCTTTTTAAAAGCAGCTCAAGCCCAAGCCAAATCACAGGGAAAACAAACCAATTTTAACCCCGATGTGGATATCAAAGGCACTTACTGTCTCTGCAGTGCGAAAGGGCTTTGTAATGACGAACCCTCGAAGGAGTTTGTGGACCCTAATGACAAAGGTCAGAGCCCTGAGCAAAAAGCCTGGCCTCAACTCATTTTCTTTCCTATGGTCTGGATCTTCGTGTCCTCCGCATTTAGTTACAATATTTATGATATTCTTCTAATGAAATAAAGGCATTATAAAATAGTTCTCGTGAAAGTATTCAATACGCTCCTAAATATGATTGAATCAATTTCTTAAACAAAAATAAAAATTCAAAGCAGCCTAATCCTATACATTGAGATTGGTGATTATACTTATTGTTTTTGCCATTCTATTATTGTAATGATGTTTAATTCATAATATATTAAACATTTATTTTAAATTTCTAATAATTATTATATGCGTTTCAGATGGTATTAAAAAACATGCTTCGGCGGGACCTGCCCTTTGGTCATATAATTTTAATTAGTTATATTCAATAAATGCGGTCACCGCTGCATTGTTAAGTTGGTCAGTATCTTTTATTGTTCCTCTCACAAGAGAATGGTTTCACACGTGACCCGCCAATTCTAAATCCTGCTACTCACAAAAATCAGGCAAGCTTTAAATAGCACAGATCCAAAGTAACCTGACTGCATTTTGCTAAACCGTTAGAATAACAAATATAAGATTTGGCGAAAAATTTTTAAACTTTTTTTTAGTAATCTTACTGAAATTGATCATAAATAATGCAGACCTTACAGCATAGTAGTAGCTTTTACTACTAACGGATCCTTGCAGATTACTTAATAAAATTTAAAAACAGAAAAATTTAATGGCGAAAAGACAATTATCATTTTACATTTCTCATAGAAATTACAAAATGCCTAGACTTACCGAAACCGCAGCCAACCATAAACCATTTAACAAAAAACTCCTGCTTGGGGTAAGTAGTTGACATGGGCAATGTTTTTGTTTAATGTAATTTATTTGTTGACAAACTGGAAATTTGGAAAAGATTTACGAAGTTTTATTTAAGTTTTGAGAAAATGAATTTAATAATAATATTTTGATTATTATTTTCATTCTAATCTTAATTTTTGTAATACCAATCCCAAAATATTTTTTGAACTATTTACTGTATAATATTTTTAAAAAAGTACAGCAAAGTCAAGGGACGTAAAATTATTGTTAGGTGAGATTTTAGTCATTTTAGTCGCAGTGCAGCGTGACGAACAACGTTGCAACAACTGTGTCAATTTTGAGCTAGTCGTCGCTGACCCGTCTGACTTAGCCATTTTACGTGTTCGTCCAGTAAACACAATTTAATAAAAAATAAAAAATATATGACATCCATTTTATAATTTTAAGGTATCTAGTTCTGGGACGTTATCATTCTTCATACCTAATTATTTTTTAAATACAATATAAAAAATAAAATCAAAAATCATAAGTCATGATCAACTTCATGTTTTCCTTTATACAGTCAGGCACTAATCCATGCTGGCCATGGATATTGCTGACTGGAATTGGATTCCTAATAAGTTCCTTGCCTCAGTATACAAATGGTAAGTAAGACAATCAATAGAATGAAATTTTAAAATGGTATTTTAAAATTAACCAACCATAATGACATCCTATTACAGTGGGTAATACGGACACAGGGCTGCTCGCTCATTGTAGACTACTTACTAATGCGTGAATATTATTATCTGAAATTAATTTAGGGCTACAGTGCTACGAATGCAAACATGTTCTCCCAATTGTCCCTACTATAACTCCAAATAATCCCGACTGCATTAACCCAACAACATCAACAAACAACGTAAACAAGACAACTTGCGCTGATTCAACAGAGTCTTGTATTAAGTGGTTTGCGGATGGAACTGTAGACTTAGGTAGTGGAAGTTCGTATAATATTACAATCCTCACACGTGAATGTTTTCCTTCTAAATCTGGACAAGCGGAGCCGGATACCTGCAAGGATTTTACTGGGACTGCCTTTAATGCTAACAAAACAGTCGTGTTCGACAAACGATCTATTGCTAGTAGGGTGTTGAGCGATTTAGTGGATAGTGATGAATTTAAAGATAAAAAAGCTGCTGCTGCTGCATTAACTTATGATGCTGCACTCGTTGGAAAGTATTGTATCTGTAACCAGGATTTCTGCAATGACGCACCCGGGATGGAGGTAGTGTTTAAAGGCAGTCAAAATTCAACTACAACCCCTACTCCCGGCACTCCTCCTGGTCCTGCTCCAGATGCTGATCAAAGTCCAATCAATAAAGCTTTTCCGCAACTAATTTTATTTCTGTGGATCTTTGGTTTTTTAGGTGCATATTAACGAGATAATGCTGAATGCTGTGATGATAACACATTTAGAATAGTAGAGTCATAGTACAGATAATTATCATTCTTATGCAACACACGTCATCAAATTTAAAAAGCACCTACAGTAAATATTTAGCAAGATCTGATAACATTAACGCATAAAAAATCAAGGTCAAAACAATAAATCGCGGCACAAAATCACTAATCAATAAAATAAAAGCAAAAGTAATTTTTAAAATGTATCTAAAAAATGTACGATTCCATATTTTATTATTTATAATCATTACTATTTTGTATCATTTTGTGCACAAAATGCGTCATAATGAAAAATTCAAATAGTTATACAAAAACCTTTTCCGCAAATCATTTTCTTCCTGTGGCCTTTCGCTGCGTCATTGATATTTCTTAATACTGATGAGATTAAAATGAAATGCTGAAAGTGCGAGACACGCATCTTTTAGAGCACGCGGCATCAAACTCAAACAGAACAGCAACTATTATTAGCAAGGAGATACCATATTGATGCATAACAAACATTTTTGTAATGAAACTAATACATAGTCTATTCCAAATTGCGTAATTATATTAAAAATAAAGAAAATGTATTATTACAATAAACAAAAAAACTGCTACTATTTTCTGTTTGCTTTTTACCTAATTAGCCATTCTATTTCCTTACCAAAATGTCTGAATTATTCTTTAAAAACGTGAACTTCCTTTACGAAGGAAATACCTAGTCCATAAATATGAAAACAAATGCTAATTTTGTTAGACTAATTTTGTAGATAACATCCTTCAACTACAAGTTTTTACTATAACACACAACACAGGACCACCATGCATGTGAATTGCAAGGGTCGCAACTCCGTGATGTGCCCTGTTAGAAAGCCTGGCATTAATAAACAGGCGCATATTGGAACACTGACTGTCTCATCCTAAACTTAACCCTCAGGACCACAATACTACATCAAAATAACTTAAGGGCTCGTTCATAAATGATGTCACTTAAACAACTGTTGATATAATGACCACACTGTCATGAGTTTTACCGTTTGATATTTGGCTATATCCTAAACATGGACTGTCACTAAAACCCACTAAAACAATATCCTCGCCATCATTTGTGGACAACCCCTTTCACTTAAAATTTAATTTTAATGTAGGATGTATAACTAATGTATATAAATTCCTACTTCCAGAGTTGAGGTTTAACTGTGACCTTTGGTCCAGCTGCTGTTTGTGGAGGTGTAGCGTGTAGCTCCTAGACTGCAAACTGGGCAATAATACAACCGGACGACATACGTAACTTTGTAGTATAATGTGGCTACGATTGACTACGATAACAAGCGAAATTGCTTTCGGCTGGAAAAAAATCGTGCGTAGACGGAAAGAGGCCTATACCTATAATTATTTTAATAAATTTACATTTTGAGTTTTGATGTAGGTGCGTTGGCTTCTACATACTTTTTCTTTTTTGTTCAAAACCACAACAGTTTTTAAACCCTATCCTAAGAAACGCCCTTGGAGCGTGGAGGAACTTTATTTTTTGTGAGCTACAACAGACAGCAAGGTCGCCTAATAAGTCATGGAAATTATAGTCAAACCAGTTACAGTGTTTGGCAGTTGGACGTAGGACGGGACTGCCCTTACAATAATGTATGTAAATACATTCATTTTTGCGTAAAATCAAATCAGTCGGGTTTTTCGCTCCGGCAGTATACAAAGTGTGACGTTGATATTGCTTTATTTACATTGAATACTGTGATAGAGGAAACTACATAAATATTTATAAAATAGTTTTAAAAGTTTGTTAATTCTACGTAAAAAGTGTGTAGGTGGATACGGAACTGCTTCAGTGTTTTACCTTGTTTAGAAAAAAAATTACGAAAAATGAATAAGGAAGCTGAAGTAGCCGAGAGCCGTGTCGTCTGCTGCTGTGGAGCGAAAACCTGGTCATTAGTCCTTGGCTGGCTTCAAACTGTAAGTAAAAGAGGGTCGTTCAGAAATGACGTCATTGGTGAAGTGAGTGGGTATAGCTGGGTATGAGTGTCATCATGCTAATTATGTTAAGGATAGTCCTTTACATAATGGCAAAATGACTTAAAAATGGGGATGAGTGGGCCTCCTAAAAGTCCTAATTTGTGTGACATTATTTATGGACGATCCACAAAGCAATGTTTTAAGATTCTACTTAACTTTCAAATATTTATAGAATATTTTGAAACTTTTAAAAACATGAAAATTTAACATTTTGCACTTCAAAAAAATGTATATAAAACATTTTGAAATTGAAAATGAAAAAAAAGTAAAGACAAAATTTTTCGCTTTTGGAAAACATGTAAATACAACATTTTGCTCTTTTAAAAACCATGTAAATACAACATTGTGTTCTTTTGGAAAACATGTAAATACAACATTTTGCACTTTTGGAAAAACATGTAAATACAACATTTTGCACTTTAGAAGAACATGTAGATACATCATTTCGAACTTTTGGAAACATGTAAGTACAAAATTTTGTGCTTTAGCAAAACATGTAAATGCACAATTTAGCACTTTAAAAACATGTAAATACAAAATTTTGTGCTTCAGCAAAACATGTAAATGCACAATTTAGCACTTTAAGAACATGTAAATACAAAATTTTGTGCTTTAGCAAAATTTGTAAATGCAAAATTTTGCACTTTTGGAAAACATGCAAATACAACATTTTGCACAAAACAAAAAGTGAAAAATACACCTTAAAAATATAAAAGGAACATTTTACACCTACAAAAAATGTAGACAAAATGTTTTGAAATTTTAAAAACCAATAAAACAACAATAACTAATTACATGTTCCATTTTTGTGTAGTTTATAATATAAGAAAAGGAAGGACAATATGTTATTTATTATTGTAAATTACTAATGATTAATTTTGGTTTTTGTAATTTGTCATATTAGATTGTGAACTTCATTTGGATTATTGGATTTGGAGTTCTAGCATACTTAGGACGCGCTCATTTTGACATCGATAATCTCAGATCTGAATCCCACCGAGTGGACTATGCATCAAGTAAATTACAAATTTTGGTTCAGTTATATTTACAATGCACTAAACTATTTAGAAATTCTCTTGTGTTTAATATTTAAAGCTCTATTGTCGAGGTTCTATTCTGTTTTTTTTTGTTTCAAGTGATTGCACTTTTCGTATTCCTGTCAGTTGCTTTCCTTGTGGAATTTGTAGGCGGAATTATGTTACTTGTTGGTGTTTACAAGGTAAGACACACGTAGTTTTTATCGCATATTGAAATTGAAATATTGCCGTAAGAGTAACAGTAGGGTTCAATAATCATCGCGTGTGAAGTCGCAAAATAACTTATTTTATGTTTAAGCTAACAATAAAAATTTAAATATGATATCTACAAAAACAAATCTCCAAGTTCCAGACGAGTATGAATAGAACATTTTTCACTATTCAAAAACACCTAAATTAAATATTTTTGAACATAAAAAAAACTTGCATATAGAGTATTTTGCAATTTAAAAAAAAACATACACGCCGAACATTTTGCACGTGTCAAAAACATGGAAATTAAACTGTAAAAACTTTTCAAAAACACTTAAAGCAAATTTGTTTCACTTTTCAAAAACGTCTAAATAGAATATTTTGCAATTTTAAAATATTATGCATATTAAGCATTATGTATTTTTGAAAAATATGGAAATAGTGATTTTTGCAGTTTTCAAAAAAACATGTAAACTGAACATTTTGCAATTTGCAGTAGCTTGTATATGAAAATTTTTGCACCGTCCGAAAACTTTACACAGAACTGAAAGAACATTTTAGTTTTTCTTTAAATAGTGTTTTTAATTTTAGCTTAAATTCTAAATGGGTTAATTTGATACACGGCTTACGATAATTGAACTAATATTGAATAAAAAAAGTAACTTAATCAATTTAATTGTCGTTGATGCCTGTTTTGATTACTGTTTGTAAGTAGAAAAACGCAAAGAAGGTGAATGTTTGGTTGGTCATAAAAATCATCGGACTCACCCTGATGGTTGCAGCATTGGTGTCTGGTATCGTGTCCGGAGGTGACGTCAAATATGTGTGGCAAGTTATTTACATTGCCTGCTCAATATTCACCCTGTGGGTCGTCAATGTTCATCGTCGAGAACTCGTAACAATAAAGGAGGATCCAGGTCAATCAAATTGGGAGCTTTAATTTGTGAACAGTGATTATGTGCCTTAATTTAGAATGTTGCAAATACAATTTCAGCAGGGATTCTTTTACAAGATTTAATTAATTTTTGTATCATGTTACTATTGAGTTTTAAAATAATTAATTGCGTAATAATTATTAAATTTTAAATATTTATTGTAACTATAATCAAGTCTTGTACATTTTCAAGTAAAAAACGCTTTTAATAAAATGTTAAATTTTAGTGCTTTGATCTAACTACCTTATGTTGGATATTTTACTTTCGTAAGATGGTTACTGTTTAGCATACACATTTTTAATCACATGTATATTTAACTAATTAATGAATACTATTGTGATATATTATAGTTTAGGTCGACTTATTACTACACAAAAACATGATCTATCTATCTGTGTCCAAGGTTCAATCCCAAGTCGTGGCGTTTATTTTTTTAAAAAATAATTTAGTGTTAGTTACTAATTATTTGACTTGCTATTGCATTTCTTCTACAATTTCATCCTTGTTTTCATTTCAATAATAATTATTCTTAATAAAATTGCATAAGTCTCCTATTGGTTACTAACTTTATGACCTGAGTTTCAAATTCTGCCTACGAGCTTTAAAAGTTCAATACAATTATTTTTATGTTTACAGAACAAAAAAAACATGTTAAAAAAGGGTGGTACTTTAGTGCTTCAGTGAGAATTATTCAAATTTGGAATGGCGGTCTTATTTGTTTTTGCAGTGATATCATTAATTTGGTTGCAGTGAAAATTACTTGCATGTAAATATTATTTTATGCAATCATTAATTTAGACACAATTTATTCTTTCATATTTTTTTTATCAATCAAACCTAAAAATTAAAATAATGCAGTCATGAGTTCAAGGTTAATGTGGAGCAAAGAAAAACTACATATAATTGTGATTGACGTCACGTACTGATAAGGTAAGATCTACGTTCTAGTTCATCTTCCCCCCAACTTTCAGTTGACTTGTGGGTCCTCACAGTTATCGTGGTTTTTAAAAGTGTTGTTACTAAAAGGAAGAAGCATGAGTAGTGGAGTTGTTATATTGTGGTAACCACAGAAAAAATTGTCTGGTAAAAAAGCAGTTGCAAATACTCAACAACAGTAATAAGGTTGAATACATGAAATCAAAATCTGAGGAGCACATTATTTCCTCCGCAGCTATTATTACCACTGAAACCAAGGCGTATAGTTCGTTCAAAACATTAAAAGAAAATTTATTTTTTTTCATAAAATATGTGCCTCTTTCAATGACTGGCTTATGTCTTCTTGTTTATGGATTTCATACAACTAAAAACTAGCGTGCAAGTATATTTACGGTTTGGCTGTCCACAACAAACTTCATTCGTTTTCGAATAGGGCAATAGACATTCCTTAAACAGGTAAACGCAAACGAGAGGGACCCGGAAATGTAAGTGTCGGAAGGTCAAAGGCTGAAGGTACCCTGCCTTCTACTTCTCAAATCACCAAACCATGATTACTTACGCAATACATACTTTGTAAAAATATGTACATATTTTACTAAATTTAATTCTCATTGCTCTCAAAATTTCATTGTTAATTCAAATGTCTCTACAACTTATAAAATCATCGCCATTTAAAATAGTTTTCTAGGAAGTAAATGTCATTGCAAATTAAAATATTTTTTTGTTTGGGTCACTGAAATCCATCATTGCAAAATAAAATAAATAATTCTACCGCTAATACAAGTACTGCTTATAAAAAACAATTCACTAAAGGCTAAGAGTAGTATCATATCCGGTTTAGAGTAATCTCATTGTGCGAAAAAGATTTACCTTTAAAAAAATAATTGCAATGAATTTCCAAAACCATGTAACTGAATATACCATTTTGAATATTCTTAAAACTTGTATATAAAACAATATGCTCTTTCTAAAAGCAAGTAAGTAGAACATTTTCCACCTTTTAAAAATTTGTAAATACAATATTGTCTACATTTCAAAAACGTAAACACAAAAATTTTCATATTTCAAAAACTTACAGTTAGAACGTTTTAAACAATTTTAAAACACGTAGATAGCAGATTTAAGCTTTTCAAAAGCACGTGAATTAAACAGTTTTGCACGAATTAGAAACCATTTGTATGATTCACGTTTTGCAAATAATGAAACTTGCAACTAAAACATTTTGCAGTTTTTTAAATATTATACTGGCATGCTACACCTCAGTCCTTTTTATTTTGAATTTTTTTATACATCATTTTAATTGTTTATTTTTTTTTTAAGCTTAGGGACCGTCCATGAAGGATCTTATCTTCTAGGTGGGGGGTGTGTATTCTAAAAATGTCTCCATTTAGGGCAATGTTAAAAGTTTTTCATTCTTTTGTTAGGATGGGTAGGTCTATTAGAAAAATGCCAGATTTCAATAACATCATTCATTTACGATCCCTGATGAATCATAATTAACAATAAATAAAATTGCGATAGCGTAGCATTGCATTTCTTCAATTTAATTTAGGTCATTACTAATGAGGTGTGAGGTGAGGGTTCTGATGCTGGACCGGTGGACCTGGAAATAAAAGTTTTGTTCTGCTTTTATGTTAATACGCAGTTACTTGAATACTATAAATGGGACAAAGTATAAATGCTCTAGTAATGCCAAAATATGCACGTCTTTATTACTCTCACCTGTTGTAAGTGTAACGATCAGTGGGAAGATATCAGTTTTTCGAGACGCAGTTCTTACGATTAAAATCTGACATATTTGAGAATTTTACAATAAACAGTTACAAAGGTTTTGGTTCGAGTCTATACAACAGCAACCACTTTTAGTTTTATTTTCAATTCAGTTTAGTCAACATTAACAGAGACACAAAAAGTCTGATTCATTTTCTGTTACTTTCATTTGTGTGGCAGTTTCAAATAATTGTTGTTTGTTTTTTTTTATTAATTAAATTATATTTTTACGGCGGTAAGTTGCGTTTCGTAACTATTATTTAAATTAGAAAAAAGAGCTTGAACTACAGTTTAAAAAAATGTGTTGCTGTTGTTGTAAGCCGAGAAATGGCGCGCTCACTATTGGGGTGTTTCAAGTTGTAAGTTGTGCTAGTACTATTAACCTTTAACTAATTATGCATAATTAGGTAGGTACATTATTTTTACAGTAGCCTGTTAAAATTTCAACAGATTGTTTAAAAAATTTTCCATTGATTATATTGGAATCAAAGTTTTTGTAATCCTTCGACTATTTTCTGAAAAGTATTTTTTGAAAAACAAAATTGTTTTAAAAAATTGTGTTAAAACAAAATAAAAAAATTATGCAAATTTGTTATAAAAAATTTTGGTTTGCTCAAATGACAGATTTTCAATCTAGTTTCTATCATCACGTTGGTTGTTTACCTGGGTTCTAGGCTAGTGGATCAAGAACGTAATTAAAGTCATGGCTTTTTAAATATATAATTGTTCAACTTGTTAGAATTTCCTAAAATAGAACAACATTGCTATTTTTAATTTCCATTTTTGATTTAATAATTTTACTTGCAATAAGATAGTTTTTTGTTTGTGTTTATTTTGCATGATTGTAAACAATTTCTTATAGTTAATTTTTATTCCATAGATTTGATCCTTCCATTTTTCGAACTGCTCATCGTTACACTCGTGGAACTTTTTGCTGGTTGTTTTTTGATCACGGGAGTTTTAGAGGTACGAACTTAACACATAAATAAATCGTTAAAAAAAACAATTTCAACCTTTTTTTGTGTTTCGATATAAATAATAAAGGATTTAGCTATTTGATGCTTCTACTTTTTTACAATAAAATAATTTCTTTTTAATAAATTTTGATAACTAGTTTAGGCACTTTTTTAAATAAGATTTACGCAATATTTATTTGTTTATGTGCTAAAGTAATATTTTTTCTTTACTGTGTTTAATTAATAAAGCAAAACACGAAGAAGCTAACAATTTGGATCAGCATTCAAAAAGTTGTTTTGTTCTTGAACATCCTGGAAGGAATTTTAAATGCGATTACTTTCAAGGAATTCCTACCAGTTGTGAATCTTTTCTTTTTCTTGCCTTTAAGAGTGTACTTTATTTATGTTGTAATCAATCATCGAAATGAGTTGCTGGGTGTACAGCTGGAAAAACCTCAAGATCAAATTGTGACTGTGCCCTAGTATTTGATGTAAACATTTGTTTGGTATTTGTGTTTTGCAACTTTATGAATTTTTATTTAATTATAATACATAAGGATCGCACATAAATGATGTCATCAAATTATTTACATTTCTCAAACCTTACGCTCCATGCCGTACATTAGTTTTACAATTTTGTATACCGTTATTTTAATAATTGGGTTTCAATGATTAGTGATGACATGAGTGAAAACATGAGATAGTTATACAAATATTAAATTTGAATGACCTCATTTGTGAAAAATCCTTAGAAAATTTAAAATGTGAAGTAAAAGTAAAAAAAACTGCAATTATGTACTATATTGACTTTTGCGTTAAATACAGCTGCATGTTTTAACATTCTAGTAAGCTAAAGCCTTTGCTGTATAAAGCTGTGCTTTTTGATATTATCAGAACTTTTAAATGCTTTTTCTTTACCTGTTGCATGTAGCAGCCTTACAGCTACAGCATTGTCACGATGAGCTCATGGCTTTATTAAAGGTTACCTGTAGCAAAGCACGAAGCATAGGATGTTGTTGGGAGAACTGGGAAACTGGGAATTGTGTGCAAACAAATTTGGATATGTACTTACCTGCATATTACGAACCCAAACAGAAACAAAGAACCGGAATACAATTACTACATTGAATTCAAAAAGTACGAATGTTGTAGCATCTAATTTATGCATGCCTCCATATTTAATGTAGGGATGTCCAATATATCCACATAATAAAAAAAACTCAAATAATTCTGTTTGTGGCGAATATTTTTATTCAATGGTTATATTCACTATGGGATGTAATCAGTGGCCAGGTTGTCCTATTCATCCTACTCATGACTTGATTTGTCGACGATCCCTAATTAATTAAAGTTTTTATTACTTCACGTTGTAGTAGCTTGTCCTAAAACCCAGAAATTACTAACCCAGAAAGTGCTAAAATGTTCTTTTTAATTTAATGTTTATTAAATATGAAAAATAGTCTACTTAAGCACTTTTGAAGCGTACACACTACGTTCAATTTGGGAGTTTGTAAAATTTCAAAATTTTCTATTTGCAAATTTTTAAACATTACAATTCAACTAAAATTATAGAATATCTTGTTAAAAACTGGAAAATGTTTTAGTTACGCGTTTTCTGAAACGAACAAAGTGGTTCTGTTTTCATGTTTATAAAGAGTGTAAAATGTTATATTCTTATAATAACGTGTTTTTTTAAATCGCTATAATATTCTAAACATGGATAATTTATATGATTTTAAAATGCAAAGAATATTTGGTGTTTACAAGCATTAGGAATAGCTTCAATTATTTATTTGTTTTGTATATACTGCTGGTTTCTTTCTTTTTTTTTTAAATATTGGTAGTTACGATTTTTCACTGAAGACGTTTGGCTAGTAGCGTTGATTCTGAAATATACCATACAATCTAACATTTAACAATTAAATTTATCAGTTTAATGCTGATATGTGCGTTAAATTTTGATAGGTTTTAATATCACCATTACAAGATCAAAATTAAATATTACTCCTCATGTGTTATTCAAAAAAAAATATTTATTGATTTATGCTTGAAATTTAATTACATAGAAAAAAAAATGAATATCGTTGAAAAATAATCAAATCAAATTATCCCTATGAATTTACTAAAATCCGACCATCTCTCTATATAAAATTAGTACAAATTAGTACGTACACCCTACAATGTTTATTCTAAAGAAACGAATAAAACTCGAGTAGTATGATAGGTGAAATGTAGTTACATGGTAAATAGCATGCATCTCCACCATGACTCATCCAACTCATAATCTCATGTAAGGGTTGTAAACAATAGGATTTAAAGGATAACGTAAAAACAATTGTGAACATTCTTCCATGTAACAGAAACAATCGCAATGCAAGTTGGTGCACAGGTTACTGCAAATGAAAATGCACACTAATTCCTAGGAATCTTGACCAAGTTGTAGGATAGTGGGTTTAGGTACGTTTTATACTTACTCTTACGCGTGGCAGTTAAATAGTGGAGGTAAATGTAACGTGACTCACGCATAATAATATGGACAGTCAAGATTCAAATACAGCTATTTACATTGTTTTTAACAGAAACCAACTGCACTATCTACAAACAGTACAAACAAGTATTTATCTATTAATATTACATACATAATTAGTTGTGTCAAAATAATATTTTTCCCTTTATTAAAACATTAAAATTAAATTGTATTTACATTTAAAAAGCAAGTTTTGCAGTATTTTAAAATAGATAAATGACAATTTTTTACTGTATTAAAAACACATTCAAACTGTAATATTGCACTTATTTTTTCAAAGCAAGAAACTAGTGTTTTTTTTTGAGGGAAAAACAATTAAACATACATTTTTTGTAATTTTAAAAAACAGGTAAATAAAACGTTTTGTACGTTTTAAAAACAATTTTTAAAAATCATTTGAATTTTTAAAAATACAGTACGATAAGCAATTTGCAGTTTTGTAATCAAATTTTAAAAGAATGCGTTTGCACTTTTTAAAAACAAATGGTAAAAAACAGCGTAAACAAAATTGTTCGCAATTTAAAAAGAAACACAAACTTAATTTATTGTTCATTAAACTCGTGAATAACCATATAATTCCACTCGCATTCCATGTGATTTCTTTATAGGTAATTTTTTGATTCACAACCTATTCAATCTACCACATCATTTTTAGGAACTTTAGCATGAGTAATTTTTTGCTCACGTTGTAAGTTTAACGAAAAAAGGAAAGGAAACGACCAAGTTTCAATTTCCACGGAAATCACTTTATACTTTAGACGCAGACACAGGTAAAATTAACAGACAAAAAGGAGTCAGCTTGACTGTACAGATATGTTTAGATTATATGACTCCGCAGTCTGCTGCCTGCCACACAGTTTAAACGACAGTTCGTTGTCTCAGCTATTGCGCATTGTAGTTATTATATTATAGCGAGAACTAAAATAAAACCACTAGGTAACTATACATTTATGTATTATTTATTAAATTTTAATTTTATTTAATGTCCTGTTTTTTACTCGCACAATTTAAACAACAAAACATTTTTGTAGAGTTACTGGATTTTAAACAACCAGGTGATTATCTGTGATTTAAAATAATCAATTATTCATTTTTAAAATGCATTGTTTTTGTTTTCTTTAGAAATACAAAGCTGTATGTTACGTTCGCACAATTTAATTACTATTTAGGAGGCCGTTGAAATAAATTTTAAAAAATGGAAAGCAAAAAGTTCCTATGTGGCGGCGCTAAGAAATGGGCATTAGTTATTAGCTGGATACAAACGGTAATTATAAAATTTCAATATCATTCGTATGATACTTGTTAGTGTTTATAGCAATAAAAATTGAATACTCATATGCATGTCGTCAGTGAAGAACCAAAATGACCTATTTCCATATTTAGCTGAACACATTATCAACTATCTACAAAAATATTCAAATATGTCTTGAAATCATTTAAATAGAATATTTTGCACTTTTTAAAAACATGTAAATAAAACATTTTACACTTTTGTAACACATTGAATTATAAAATGTTGCACATTTCAAAAGCATGCAAATAAAACATTTTAAACTTTTTAAAAACATGTAAATAGAACATTTCACACTCTTTAAAAACATGTATGTAAATAGAACATTTTGCACTTTTGAAAAATACGTCAATAGAACATTTCACAGTTTTCAAAAACTCATGGTTGACGTTTTACGCATGTTTTTTATTTTTTTTTATGACATTGTTCATTTTGATTTTAGGTTAAATTGGATATGAGTCATTTTGGTTCTTCACTGACGATATAAATAATTAATAAATCATGTTTAATTAATCATGCCTACTGCTTATAGGTGAGCTCAGCTGTGTTCTTTCTAATTCTTACAGCGGCTTTTATTTGTTTCGTTGTTGTTGCTCATCTCATAAAAAGAATAAAAGGTAATTTTAAAATGACAGTGTTTAAATAACTTGTTCACAATAAATGAAGCTTGTTGAAAAATTAGCTTAGTTGATCTACTGACACCCTACGGAAGTGTCAACGATATTTGTGGACTAACCATGTTTATTGAATTCCTTATATTACAATTGTTTTACCCTTTTTTGTTTCTAACTTGTGCCCAGAACATGTGAGCCTGAAAATACAAACAGACCAACAAGTTCACACACTGGGCCAGGTGGAGGGAAAAATCATTCTGATAGTAACTGGCTGTGTGCTAATGATTTTGGCTACGATTATTAGTTTTGCTGCAGGGATTGTTTTAATACGAGGTGTTAAGAAAGTAAGTCAACCTTTGCGCACTCATTTTAAAAAAAATTAAAATGAAGCTATACAAACTTTCACTTATAACGTGTACTTGATCGTGTGTGTGGGTTATTTTAACTGTTATATTTTTTGTGATTAATTTAGAAAAACGCTTACATGTTAAAAATGTGGATGTTAATTGAATTCAATGTCCTCGTCATTGTCCTCGTCGGAAGCATCGTGTGTATCATTGCTGTGCCTGGAACGAAGTGGAGCGTCATTTTCGGCGTTCTGACAGTTTTTATTTCACTGTTTACTTTATCATTTTTTTTCACTGTCGTAAATGTTCATCGAAAGGAATTACTAGGGAACAGTGCAGGTACAGTCATTCATGCAAAATGCACTAAAGTGTAGGTTACCAATGTACATTTCCCTATTTATTAAGCGATTAATATGTTTTTGTTAATAGTTATTTACAAAAAAGTTACTGAATTGTATTTATTAAAAATAATGTACTAATAAAAATTAATAATTTTAAAATTATTTTAATTCGCTGTCCACAAGCATTTTATTTTTCGATTTAACATGAGACTTGAACAAGAATCAAAAAGTAGTAAGGGTGAGATTCAAAGTTTCCAAATTTTGCACTACATAATTTATGAACGTTCTCTGGGCAGTGTGCGTTTGTATGTTACCACCAATACTAAAAGATCTGTGCTACTTTAAACTTTCTACGTTGGTAAATTCTAGGAATTTAGTGAGTCACAGTTTGTTGTTAATATTGTTTCTCCTATGATATCACAAGCGTATAAAGCCGTAATTAGTATTGAGCCAGCTTAGTAGAAGGGCTGTGTGTACAATTTAATCGTAAACTTGCTTAGTTTTCGTCCCACTAAATTCCGAATGTGTGCAGTGCGACAATTAGGTAAAAGTGAAACTATTGATTATTGAATTTAAATAAAATATAAAAAATAATGTTGTTCCTCATACAGGAGTCTGAACCAAATCTAAAGCATAAACCAGCTGATGATGAAAACCCTACAAAAGAATCCAGCACTGAAAATGGGACGAACATCAACTTAGAAACCGATCACGGTATCACGCTTTTACAGTTTATTGTTGTTACTGGATTAACACTTGTAAGTTCTTTTGTTATAAACTGTATTTATTTAACAAGCTTTTTTTTCTACGTCAGATTTAAAATAATGTGTTTGTATTCACAAACGTGAGATAATTAATAATTACATTCCTAAATGCTTTTTTTGTTTTTCTTAAATTGTGCACACCTTCTTTACATAAGCGTATTAGTTATAATGTCGCTCACCATTGCTCAAAACCAAAACTACCAGGGAACTGCAGACTATGTAACTTTAGGTACTTAATTTTTTAAGTTATTTGTTTTCGAATTTTTTTTTATTTCGCACCAATTTGTTTTTGCAAAATATTATTTTTCATTGCAGTGTCGATGGCGTTGATGTTTGTTGCAGTTTTTGTTCAATTTGGAGCCAGCTGGACCTTGTTTTGTATTAGAAAGAGCAAGGTAATTAATTACTTATTTATCAACTAGTATAATAATTTATTACTACTTTAAAATCTAGTCCGCTTTACAATGACATTTTAGTTATTACAAGGGATCGTCCATAAATGATGTCACGGGTAGGGTTATTGCCTCTTTTTAGATAATGATAGCTGACATCCTAAGCTACAAATAGCTATTAAATTTTTAATTAAATAATTACAATTAATTAATTTTTTAATTTGTTTTTTAATTGCAGGAAAATGAGAAGAAACTTAGGATTGTTTCTATTATTCAAAAATGTGCTTTCATTATTTTTTATTTGACATTTTTCGTAGGTTTGTTTTTTATATTTTGGATTTCCTGTAGTCACAATAACATTGGATAAACGGCTTGGGGGCTAGGCATAAATTATGTCACATACATTCTCCTTTATGAA
>JAQFZE010001076.1:0-20020 GCA_034695245.1 Dicyrtomina saundersi | reverse complement strand
CAAAATACAGAGGTTTGAAGGCGAAATGGGGCCGTCGAATATTTTTTCATATCTTGTGACTTTTGTGAATGTCATAATTTGTAATTGTTCTAATTGCATTCTACATAAATACAATCTTTCGCTTAGGCTTAGGACAAGAGACAAGCTATTCGAAATGTCAGTGTAAATGTTGCAGAATGGGTGGGATTCGTGATTATAAACTAGTTGGACCATACAAAGGAATTAGAGGCGTAGTGTCATTTGTGTATTTTTGTAGAAGTAGAAGAAAAAAAATCTGAGAAAATCCGGTTCCAATATTTAGGTACTTGTGACTTGTATGTTGTATGATTTTGTCAAAACTAAATGGTCTACAAATCCTGTCTGAGGATATTGGTGCTTGGAGAGTACTTACTTTTCAGACTATCGCATGGAATGAAATATCTGTCTGTACCTATATTTATAATGGAGACAAGGGAGAGAGAGAGAGAGCAAGGACAGACTCATATATGATGTGAGTGTGTGTGCCGGTCGTGTGTGGTTAGCATAATCATACTGCACTGGTTGAATCCAAGTCACGCTTTATTTGATTTTGATTCCTGTTTTGTGAGTTGTAAAAGTTGCAAATGAATGCAGGGAGTAGCATGACATGAATGTCATTTTATTCTGTCTCTCTCTCTCTGTATCTCTCCCTCGCTCTTTCTTCCCTCGTCCATGTCATACGGTCCGAATCTTTTCCATTCTTTTTTTTTCTTCTTTCTTTTGGTCGAAATCAAGTTATGCTATTAAAGCAAATATTTACATATACATCAGTTAGTGTTGTCTTGAGTAGGTTGTCGGTGTCATTCCTTGGTAAATAATGGTATTGATGTGGCATATTCTGTGCCGTAAATTACGAGTATGCTTGTCACTTTGGGTTTTTTCTCTCAGAAATCACGATACAAGTCTGGTAATTCAAGTAAGTGCACTTAACGTGCCCCATGCGAGTCCAGTCCAGAGCAGTAAAAGAGTGTGTATAGATGAGAGAGGAACATAGAGGGGAATATATGTATATAGACATTTGATAAGAATTGAATGAGTCAGAATTAAAGACGACTCTCCTATATATTAAATGGCATGCCATGCCGGACGAT
Source organism: Dicyrtomina saundersi (assembly GCA_034695245.1). Taxonomy (NCBI): domain Eukaryota; kingdom Metazoa; phylum Arthropoda; class Collembola; order Symphypleona; family Dicyrtomidae; genus Dicyrtomina; species Dicyrtomina saundersi. Next base: position 18,911 of record JAQFZE010001076.1, on the reverse strand, counting down.
GCCATACCATCCCTTCAGCTCATCCACTCCTTCATGTAGGTAGGTAGTTATATAATTATACGTGTAGACAAGGTAATACTTAAACTTTATCTGCGTAACAATGGGTGAGCAGCTCAAAGTTAGGTTCGGATGATTATATTATTATAGAAATGCAATTAAGGATGTTTCTCTAAGAGGTGAGGGGAGATCCTGTGGAGCGTACATAAGGACTTCCCTACCCGCTCAGTTCCCCACCAGACACTAGTTTTCAATTAATATAAATTATAAAGTGACAGTTATATTAAGGTGACAATTACTTAATGACAGCAAGACAGTTTGAAGGTTAGGTAGGGGAAGGTAAGGGTAAAAGTCTCGAAACATTGTTGTAGCGTAATAGGCGAAGGTGCTCGCTCCATAATAATAACATGGTTAACGTGGGATAATTTTGGGTAAACTCCTTTCGTGTGTGGACTATATATTTTCTGGTGGGAATACGGCAGGACGTAGTATGTGTATAATTATATACATGCCTCCATTTCATTCTACGGATATATAAGTACCTATACCTACTCCGTGCATATACGTACATGCGGCGGGTCTATAGTATGTAGGTAAATCCATAGAGAAATGAGTGAAGAACCTTATACTCCAACTCCAAGTCTCCTGTACGCACATGGAATGACTTATTAAATTTATAATATAAAGAAATATATATCTTTTGTTGAGTTCACTTTAAATAGCTGATGGTTGGTTGTTCTCATTCTCTGTGGCTCTCGTTAGATTCCATTCAGAATTCAGATTCTCAAGATCAAGAGAAAACTAAGGAAGGAAAATGAAATTTGATCTAGAAAATGTTGTTGATTAAACTTGAAAGGCCACATAGACAGAGATGGACCGCGAACAAAAGGCCATTCTATTTTTTCTGAATCATCCAACAAGTTTGTGTCCACAATTCAGAATGCTATATGCGCGCTATGGAGAGTTGAATTGAAATTTGAAATTGAACGATCCTACCTCCACACCTATAGTCACGAAAGGAGGGAAAAGTGTGGATGATGGGAATGGATAGGGATAGGGAAGGAGCTCAGTTTGGGAGTAGCACATACTTTGCACTCGACCATATTTACAGAGACACACACTTGAGAGAGGAATATTATGTAATTATATTTGGCTTGAATGAGTCTGTCGAGAAAAGCCCAGGAGTGAAATAGGAGGAATAGGAAGACAGCTTGGTGGTTGGTCACCGGTCGGAGTCACTCCATGTGATGTGTTCAGTGATGAGCGAAGAGAGCTGGAAAGTGGAAATTGTGTCTCTCGCACTCTGGCCTCTCCGAGACCCAGACCGAGATTCTCTTCATTCTCTCACTCTGTTCCGTTTCCCTCTTAACCTACCCTTTCCCTTATAGCTTTTTAATTTGAACCCACAAGGAGGAAAAGGCACACTCGAGATCATCAGGACTCGTTACATTTGCCTAGTATACATTTTTTGAAGGCTGCCTATGGTAAATGGTGAGGAGAGAGAGAGAAATGTATTCTATTTAGAAAATGTATGCGATCTAACAAGCTGTTGGTTGGGAAGGGCTGGAAGTATCAAAAGAAAGAAATATTTGCTTCCATCATAAAAAGAATATCCTCTTCTTCTCTTTCTCAAGTCTAAATTCAACAACAAAGGTGATAAAAAGAGAAACTCATGCTCGTTCAAGTACCTATTTGGATTTCCTCAAGTCATGACGACTGCTGGTGGTACAGTTGATGGTCATGGCGTTGGTTTAGTATGTGTGTGTGTGTGTGTGGAGAGTTGGAGAGAGAGCTCTTGTTCTTTCTGCTGCATTTACATTTTGATTCTTCTTCGTCTCTTCTGCCTGCTCCCTATGTGATTTCATTTAATATCCATGTGGAATGAGGTGAGGGGAGCAGGATTTGTACATATTATGTAAATTATAAATCCAGTGACTGACGAATCTCTTCAAGACTCAAGAGGTTACTTCATGGTGACTCAGTTAAATGTGGATTTTGTGAGGAGGCCATGATTACGTATTTCTTTAGACATCATAAACGGATAGATTCCTTCCATTACATTACAATCCAATATCATACACACCATCCATCCACCTACCTCAGGCTCAGCACGTAGCGTACATATCTACAGTTAGACTCATGAGACCGAGAAACTAACGTGCTCCTCTGCACTGCGCCTCTATGTCTATATGTACTATTAAGGAGCACTGGGCTTCACAAATAAATATATTTATTCTGCCTATTCTATAATTCCATGTGAATGTGCCTCTGTGCCTAAGGTATAGGAACTACCTTTCTATGTAGGTATATGCTTTTATATATTCCCACCTTTTACAATGTGCACACTCACCTAGGTTTTTTAAACGTCTATTATACCTACACTTATTGTAAACTGTACTTTTAGTTTAAAGTTTTAGAATTGTTCATGTTCCACAGTGTGTCTCTCTCCCTCTCTTCTTCTTCAAGACTTGCCTTCGTCTCCACAATAGTTGAAGGAAAAAATTTCTCTGCTGGTTTCCTTCATTTCAATGACTTTACGAGCAAGTATGCTTAGTTAGCCCGAATGCAATGCAATGAACAAAAGTTACCGTGATGGTTTACGTGAGTATTACGTTTATTATATGAATGGCGTCTTCGTCTTTCTTGAACTTAATGCAGAATGGACAGGTTTTTGGACTCAGCATGAAACTGATTTTTTTTTCTTGTCTCCCATCTACATGTTGAAACGATGGATTATTTATAGAGCAATAAACTACCTAGCCGACTTTGCCTCGCCGTATTACCTTACGTAACTACCACCACTACACACAGCTATAGTCTCACTCCCGCTCAGGCTATACTAGTCAGACGGAGAGAGACTGGACTGGGCCTGGACTATTCGTCATCACAGAGTCTTAGAGACCTGAAAGTTCATTAAAATTTCTAGCTCCATTTTCTTTTTTGGGCTAAGGTAATAATAATTGTGGTTGGAGAGAAAATTGTTATTGAACTTTCAAAACTTCAACTCTTTTTTCTTGTTTTCCTCAAGAAGACATATACTAATATTATTATGAGACTAGGATGCATATGATGATGAGGGTTGAGGCAAACTTTTGAAAAAATTGATGAGTACACATCTTACGTTGTATTCTCTATTGTGTAAGAATTATCGACTGATGAATTATCCTACCACACACACAATACACAACATTCAGTATGAACTATCTATATGAGTTTTTCGTCTTTCTATTGTAATTGTAAAAACTGGGGCTCCAATTATATTGGAACGATAAGTACCCAGTCCAAAAATAGGTGGTTCTTGTTCTTGTTGTTGTTTGAGGTAAAAGACGGAGCGGACGGAGTCGGAGGGATTGTATGACATATGAGATTCGAATAAAGCGCCTGTATTTTCCTGAACAAATGTATTTTGAACGCGTGTAGCCTACCAAAAAAGTGAAATTCTTTTCTTTAAAAAAAAATAACAGAATGCGCTTAAATTTTGATCCTCATAACGAGTGATTCGGTTTCATGTAGAACAGAGGAAAAGCAAAAATTCCTTGTATAATGATCTGAGACCCACCCAAGGTACAAAGTACAAAGTGCGTTAAATCTAAATCCAAAACCTACCCGACCCATCAGCCGACGACCGAGACCCGACTCATAAAATAGATGGTCATTTAAGGAAGGTGACGTGTGTGTATGTGTGTGTGTGTGTGTGGAAGTAAAAGAATATAAAGATGGAATAATAATGAGTGAAACACAGTGGGGTAAAATTCTTGAAACTTTTAGGACAGGTAATGAAATACAATTGAAATGATAAAGGAGACAAATAATATAGAAATAGGATATTTTCTATGAAGGCGAATAGAGTAAAGAAAAACCGGACAATGGACTGGAGGAGTGACAAAGATGGATTTGGATTCGGCGGACTGCTCTCCGCTCAATAGGCTTTGAATATTTATAGATGGATAGTAGAAATAGGAAGGGACGGAGAGGCCTGCATAGTAGAGGCTGGCGCTTAGGTTGTATGGTAATCAAAAAATGGAAATATGGTGCATATACATTGCATTGGTTTTGGTTGGTTGGACTCTGCGAGGTGATTACTGTGTATAGAAAAAGAGCTATGAAAGGAGACGTGGTCATGGAGCTCTGAGGAAGGTGTAGGACTCTGGAGTGTGGACTTTAAGGACTGACTTCGCTGGATTGGGACTTGGAATGGAAACGGTGCGGTGTGAGGTTTTCCTTTCGAGTCTCTCTCTTTGAGTTAAGCTTCTCTTGAGTCTTGAGTATGTGAAGGAGAAGGAGAAGAAGAAGAAGAAGTAGAAGAACGGAAAAGTTTTTGAAAGTAAAAAAGATGACGGTAGAAAAGAAAAGAACATGGTATGGGATGGAAAATATTATGGAAAGGATACTAAGAGGCATACTGCTGGCAGTTCAAGGACCAAATCTCTTTTAGTAGGCTCCAGCAGCGTGGATTGAACCCCTGCTGATGCTTTTTTCGCTTTACTACAGACAAGAAGAACGTTCGTTCGTTTTTCGATTGAAGACGAAACCAACTCAGCTCTCTCTCTCTGCATGCATGCTCACTCTGTAGATTCTCTCGATCTCATCCACTCCTAGCCTATATATATATGCATACTACTCACCTTAAGCCTCCCTCCCTTCCTCCACTAAAGACTCCTTCTTAGACTTAACATCTCCTAACCATGGATTTGAATGCTTAAGTACTCATCTTTTTATTTTCTTCATCACAATCATACCTTTCCACTCAGCCACCAAATCTCTCCTTCTCCTTCTACTTCTATTTCGTATTTCGTCTTGTCCTGCTTCCTCGGCCTCGGCTACACATGCACAATACATATGGAGCTGTACCTACCTACCTACATAATATATTCCCAGTTCAATCCTAAATCCAACTGCCTCCTCTTCTCAGGTCTCAGACGAGCACTGACTCAGTTCCCGTCCTTCTTACTTCTTACATGGCCTGCTAAGGCATTGCATTCCATCTACAAGAAGTTTTTATTCCACACGTTCCCTTTGTGAAATCAGACAGTACACAGTACAATTGCTTAGGCCTCTCGCTCTCTCATCTTTCCTGCTTGATGTTACATGGAGATTTGCTGGACTTAGAAAATAAGATTAAGGAGTCAGATACTGTCGATCAATGGGAAATATTTTCAGATCTATCATTCGTATCAAAAGGAATCAAGAGAGAGAGAGAGATGTGTGTGCGTGCTCGTGTCTGTAGGAAGATTATATAGGGATGTATATAGTATGTAGGAGTAGGACTGCTGTGTGTGGAGTGTACATTGGACGGACTGGATTTAAAATCTCTGACTTACTTTCTCCTGCTAAATTTAAACCTTTGTCCTATCTGATTCAAGGAATGGATTGAAAATCCTGTTTGAATGGAATTAAAGTTGATAACATGAGGTATGCAATCATGATTACATGATTAAATAATGTACTTGAATGTATAGTCATAAATTATTATAATTAGAGCGATTTGGTGCACTCAAATAGATTTATAGTCCAGGCTTTAAATTTAGGGAAAGGATGAGCGCGCTTGTTCCTCCGTCGTCCTGGCCCTGGCCCTCGAGTCGGATGAGTTTATAGTATTAATTCCGTTTGAAATTAAAATTCGTAAAATGTTTCTTCTTTCCAACATCCAACTATGTAGCCACCACCACCACCAACCTCAGCCACGCATCTATCTATCACATCAACTCAGACTCACACTCACCTGCTTCAGTATTCAGAACAGTGGTTCTCGGCCTCTTGTATGTGTATAGGCATATGCTATGTACTCAATGGAAATGGAGCTATGGACAGCATTAACTCCACCGGAGGTAGTAGGTGGTGTAAACTGTGTAGAGCAGGTATAGGTATGTAAGCTTAAAAAGAATAAGAGCCCAGGTGATTGTAAACTTTGTCGACTTGTCTTGAACTGGGTTCGCAGGTGACTCTTGTTTGTGTACATAGAAGTTAAACTCTGTTTTGTCTTTCCTCTGGATATACCATTTAGAGCTATATCCCCATGTCGGAGCTATATACTTGTCAGACAATAATAAAAACTGGAGTTCAGTAATAAAACTGTCCTCTTGAGAAGTCTATATATGAGTGTGACTTTGACTTTGTGTGCTTGGATGTATGTATTATGGATGTAGAGAGAGAGACAGGTATTTACCTTGGTTCATAAGAACCTACATGCGGGGTGTGTATTTGTCTACGTTTGTCTGGACTCGGGAGGTTAGGGTAGATAGGAGATGATGGGAATCTATAGGAGCTATCAGTACAGAGAATATACCTGCTCCTACACAGTTGATACATATGAGGAGAGCGGAACCATATGAGCACTATTAATGCTGTACAAACTTATATAGTGCAAGTCCTTTTACCTGGAGCAAACAACCCTTCACTTTAAAGACTAGTCAACTGGTCCAACTCCTGTGTGCTCTTTTGTGAAGACCATGGAGTGAATGCTTTTAAGTAGTTTATAGGATAAACGTCTTTTGTGGGGGTAGTTAAGGTATGGCTTCATGTTTTTTTCAAGAGAGCAGCGCTGGTCATTGAGTCAGCGTCTGAAGGAGGTGGGTGCTCTATCTCCACTCTCTCTCTCTGTGGATCGCGTCATGGTGCACTGGACAAAGTATTTAATTGGCATCGAAGGCGCTACATTTTTCGCACATGGACGAAACCAGTTGTAGGGATGATTATCAGGGAATAAATCTCCATACATACGAGTTGGCCAGTCTCTTCAGCTCCCCATCAACTTCTGACCAAGTGCCTAAAATCATAATAATAATAATAATAATAATGCAGAAGCTTCTGCTCTGGCTGCTCATGAACTGAATGGCGTGTAGGTTGGGTCTTTTACAAGTCTCATAGTCGCTCAAAGAATCTGTCTGTCTCTGTCCCTCTCATATGAAATGTATTGGGATTGCGAGTGCACTGATGACGGAGCAAATGCAAAGGCGGAGGTGGTGGGGGTAGTGGTTATATACTTGCACTGTACATGGTGAAACAAAAAAGAAGTGGTGTCTTCAATCATTCAAATTCAAAATTTTCCTCATGGGCCTCCTTAATAAATGTTATTTGTCATAGAAACGAATCTGGGAAGATTGCTCTTTCTTGAAATCCAGACTCAAGCCACGGTCGTCGTCGTCGTCGTCGTGGCTTTTAGATTCAGATTGAGGATTCATCTCAGTCAGTCAGTGCTCTGTATGTTTCCCTCTTTTTTTTATTTTTCTTGTATCTTTAGAGCACACGTACTGTAGACTGCAGTAGAACAAGGAAGGAGCTTCTCTGATGCTCACAGAAATATGTGGGTGATAGATTCTCTGTGTGTGTGTGTGACTCCCTTAGCTAAAGGAAGGCATCGTGAATCGTGGTGGCGGTGGACAGGATTTCCAAAAGCATGTTCGTATCTTCATCGTTCGGAGTCATGCTCATAGTTGGAGACGTATCATAAGTCGTGAGGCTTGGGTCTGGGTCTTTGCGAGACTTGAATGTAGGCAGGGAGGGAGGGAGGTAGTTTGTGAGGCTGAGCTATTGTGTGTGTACTGAGAGAGTTTTGGATATGTGGGAGATAGAGACCTGAGCTTGAGATTCTCACCGCATCCCTATAATACTATTACTCAACTTCCAAATAACATATAGGCACTCCACATAGTCACATACACACATTGCAAAGAACTTGTTTCACAGGATTCCTTCGGGATTCAAAGTCCTATCAGCACCGATGCCAATTTGTGAACTTTTCTATTCCTTTTCATGTCTCTTCTCTCATAAATTTGCCATCCGCTCCAAAAAACCTGAAGCGTATACATACCATTCCAACTCCTGCATATCTCCTCGTCTTTCCTCATGAAGGGAGAATTTTGTTTTTTTAGAAATCAAATCGGGTAGATAAGATAAATTTATTAATGAAAGCATTAGTTTTATTGCTTCTTTAACGTAGTCGTACAAGTTAAAACATTTTAAATTCCATTCAGTCAAATACATTTATCTCGAGTGCTATGTAAATGCGAATTTTTTAAAATACAGAGGCGAAATCAAGATCGAAACTTACTTGCGTACTACTACCTACTACACATACAATCAAACGCTATAGAGCTCTTGCTATGCAGTGCATACTATATGTCGTGTATTCCTATATATCCTATTTAGAATGAGACTGGAGCTCAACTGGTATAGTAGGGTGTGTACATAACCACTTTGACTTCTCGCATCTCTCATATGTAAGAAATCCAATGTAGACTGAAACTCTGAATGGACTGAGCACATTTAAATTTGAGTAATTTGGTTACATTATGAAGGAATTGGTGAGGAAAAGTTTACGAGGATTTTTTTTATGTGTGTGTGTGTGTGTGTGTGTGTGTGTGTGTGTAATAATTATTCTATGAATTTTTATAATTTCATTAATTTTTTTTCTTCTTCTCCTCATTCTTATGAGTCTAGAAGAATAATTGGAACACGAACATACGAACATACAGTATTAATTACTAACAAAGTTTTACCCTTGAGAGTTACATTTTACCAGCCGCTAATATCATCACCAGCCATTCTGTGAGCCGACGCTAAGACGTACACAGATAGAGAGAGAGAAAGATGACCAATGTATCGTTTAATCTAATCGATGTAGATTTTAGAGGTTTCGTCTCATGTTCACGGTGATGAAGTTGAGGTATGGAGATTATTATTGTTGTTGTTGTAGGGAAGGGAGCATGAGCGGAACGGTTTTTAGTTTCGTATACCTGTAAATAAATATAGGTGAGGTGGGAAGAAAGAGCGAGAGAGAGAGAGAGAGAGGGAATTTATATATGGATACACACGGGGCTCAAGTCACTCAAGTCATGTATCTATCAGTTTGAAAACTTGTGATGTGAATGACGTCTGGGAGATTTTTCAAGTGACGGGTTTTCTCTGCATGAATTCCTGAAGTCATATCCTTGCCCTTCATCAAATTTAGGTCTACACCCTTCCTTGGGACCCCTGGAGAGATAGACTATTGAGAATACTTTTTTACACTCATCCACCGACTATTATTACAAGGAAATTGTATTATGCCAACCAAGATAGAAGGATGGCTGGCTGGATAGATTCCCTTCTTTATAATTACCTTTCTATCCCATCTGTAGTGATGTTCATGTGATGAGCAAAGGTATCTCGACTCACTCATTCTTATGGCTCTTTCCGCAGTCACGTTAATGTGTGTCTCTTTTTCCCTTTCCCCCCTGTCTTCCATTTCGTTCCTATATTGCTCAATTCCGAGTCCGTCGTCGTCGTCGTCAGTGGACTAACCGCTCCACAAAATGTACACTTGTTCAGGTTGTTAGTCGTTGTTCTGATGGGGACGGACACGGACGCTGCCGATGAGTGGTCTGTGTATAACTACGACTCCCCATCTTGTTCTACAGGGAATTTTCTGTCAAGAGGGAAAAAATGATGCGACATCCATGGAAATTGAAGGAATTTATTTGCATTCCATTGGATTCTTTGATTTTGATTTTTTGACTTTGTTGGATAGAGAGAGAGAGAGAGAAAAAGGAGAGAATGAGAGTGAGAGACAAGTATCTATCACTTGAGAATGCTTTTGATACTCGAGAGTGAAATAGAAGCTTTGGAAAAACGATGCGAATGAACTGGCTTTAGAATTCGTGATTCACGCTTTGCCTTTCCTCTCTCATCTAACCTGAGTTTGTTTATAGTATGTGCGCATACGTATGTGTGTGCCTAAATAGTATAGCTGCAGCTATATACCTACTCATTATTGCTCTTTGATTCCATTCTTTCCCATTTATTTCCATGGACGTGAATACAGAATCAGAATGGAGAACGAGCTCTGGCCTCAGTTAGTACAATTACAATCCATTCCATTAGTCACTCAAATATTTTATAGCACATTCAAGTCATCTGTTCACTCTGTTCTTCTAATCTTCCTCAACCCCTATATATCACTATCACCGATTACATCCTATCGCGGTATCGCACCTCAGCTTTATCAGTCGCTCCCCACTCCCGTCCCGTCCATATAGATGTACATGTAGTTACATCCCTACTTTCCCTTCCACAGCCCATATATTACAATACTGATAGCCCTCTTGAAAAAATAACGAATAGGTAACGTCATGAAAGTATGAAAATTCGATTGGAAGATTACGAGACTAATTCAGAAATTGCGGAGGGAGTAGTGAGACGGCCCGAGTACAGAGACATATTGCATCGGGAAGGATCTTTGTGTCTGATGACTGACGATGATGAGAGTGATGAAAGGACAGCAGACTGCGTCCTAAGTTACCATTTACCCAAACTCCAAACGCGAATCAAATGAGAGCAGAGCAGATCAGATCAGATCAGGAGCGGGAATGCTATTGCTATTGCCATTAGGATATTACTACTATTACTATTACTGATATCCATATTAATAACCATATCTGATGTCCTAGCTATATAATGTGAGCCTGTGTGGAGGCTATGCATGTGTGTGTGTTTGTGTGGAAGGTAAAAGATGAAGGCTATGAAACGCAATATTTTTACTCAGGTTCTAATAGTTGATTGTACTCGTGATTCATATGACCCCCTTTCATGCCCAGCCTGACTCAAACTGGTGATTATTGTTTAATAGGTTTGGTGGGTATTTCACAATCAATCGCTCATCATTTTTGTTCCATATTTTTAAAATTATTTTCTGATTTCTTTTCCTATATGTATCCATACTATGTTATGCGTGCAGTAGTGGGGATGGGTCCGGCCGGCGCGATTGGGTTACCAGGTACCGGTTTCCTCTCTCTCGCTCTCGCTCTTGAGAATTCTCTCTTGATAGTTATTGTTATTGGGAGGAAAATGGCTGAATCCAGTCACGTCCACAATTCTATAATTACTAATCTTTCTCCTTCCTAGTCAGCTAACTGTTTGGCAAGCCGAGGACGACGACGGCATAGGGATCTGATTCTGTGATGATATGGAATGAGAAAAAAATGAGTCAGTCAGTATGGTACTTTGACTTTGTTTTTCTCCCTTTTTGAATTCCCATCACCATCATATTTCTTAATTATATCTGTGCTAATCTCAAGTCATTCATTATGTACGCTCATGTTATAGGAGGTTAAGAATCTCTCATATATAATTACTGACAGGCTAAATTCGTATTATATAAAAATGTATATATGTAAATAATTATATATATATAGCTAATTGTATTAGACTGTCGACATGCGTATCGTGTGCGATGAAAGGTATAGATATGCTGATGAACGACAGAGATGTGAATGTTAAATTGTTAATCTCTCAAGTTGTATTAAGATTTTAATGTCAAAGGTTAAAAAAAAGTCCTCCGTTTTCTCCTTTTATTTTCTATTATTTATACGGGATGAGGAGATTGGGCTGGGGGAAGGAGAGAGAGTCGTTAACTGTTGCTGTTGTTCTCCTCTTGTAGATTTGGGAGAGATATCCAAGTGATAGATGAGCTTGAATAATTGAAACCAGACAAACCGCCATATTCCTTTACCATAATTATAATTGCAATTGACTGAGGGGAAATTATTTACTTTTGCCTTTTGGATCCAATCACTCTGTATATTAGCTACACATGGAACACTTGATCAGCGATAGGGATCAAGACATAGGGATGAGATGGTCATTCTATTGTGATTATGATGTATCGAACAAAACTGGTGAAATGTTTGAATTGGTAATTGGGTAAAAGTTTAAAGTTTACAAATATTTTATTCACTGTAATTGTAAATTGTAATTGAGAGGGTCTAGAGGTTCCTTTTTGTAAATTGAACTTTTGAGTGAGCATAAGTGTGTGTGTACAGGAGTAAATGGGAAATTAGAATGGATTTCGGTTGTAAAAAGCTACTACAGAGCTACAGAGACGTGTGTGGACCATTGACCTATGTGTAGCATTCTGTACAACATTTATGTACCTACCTACTTACTTAAAGCGCTACTTTGTTTTGTGGCTACCAAATCACAATATTTGTGTCTGCCCTGCTGCTCCTTTCAAATGTTATCTAATTACATAATTTCGATTTCTAAATGTAAAATAGTCCTATGGTTCACCACATTTTGTATATTATTAAAGGGTATAAATCTCCGAGTCCGATCCTATGGATGATAATAATAGGAAAAACATGAGACAAAACGTGAAAGTAGTTAGTTGTAGTCTTGTGCCCATATTTTTGACTGTGTGTGTGTGTGTGTTGGGAATGGTATTGTGAAATGTGTAGCAAGTGAGCTGAGGAGATTGAGTGTAGAAGGGAGAAAGGAGAGGTTACCTTTGGTATAGTTGGTGGAATGTGAAATCCTTTTTTTTTGTTCGAATGGAGACGACCCTCTGCACAGACGTTGGACGTACGTGGCTTGGCTGCGGCCGCGAGAGTCGAGCCAAAGCCAGAGTCATCATCACGGTGTTGTGTGTGTGTGCTCTGTGTAGTAAAAAATAATCAGATTGTTTGTTGTTTGGATTGGAGTACTTCGGAGAATGACAAAAGGCATTTACTCTGGGTTGCTTGCACCACGACGGGGTTGACGATATTATTATTTCAAGAGCATGTTGATGTGTGTCTTTCATATTCTGTTACTTGAGGTTTGAAATACTGACTCCAAAAAATAAAAGAAGCATAAAGAAGAAGGAAAAAAAATTGTTAGAGCGTTCGAGCATCCAGTCCATTTAATATGTAACCGCCTCATTTTCTATGTGTAGGTATATGTCTTCTGAGGACTTTGGATTTAATATGAATTGAGTATGGAAGGAAGAAGAAGGAGAAAAAATAAAAATTTCTTGTCCATATCTGATTTTAGTCTAGTCTTGGTTGCCTTTTGAAGAGCTGATTAATATACGTTAGTGAGACTCTGTCCATGGATGTGACTGGACTGCTTGGACAGAAGTAGAGACAGAGGCCGGAGTCATGGTCGTCCTTATGGTTGCTCCATAGAAGTAAAAAGGAGATGAAGAAGAAGTTGACTAAAGTAGATAAATAGTTCCCGAGTATGGACGCGGAGTATGGACATGGAGATGTAGATTGGTCTGGATTCTGGATCTGGAGAGCTGTTCTTCTCTTGGGTGCAGATCGCGCGGACTCATTATCTGCTCATAGAATGTCAAACATGGATGTATACAGAGGACATGAGGCTCTGAGGACGACATATGTGTGTATAAATGTTTTAAAAAAAATTTCGTAGAAAGTACAAGATTAAGGACATTGTATGACAATTTTATCTGTAGTGAACTATCAGGATAGGATGTAAGAGTCTGTACAGATAAGGTATGTAGCAACCTCACTTTGATTGTTGATCTGATCGTAGGGGAAAATCACAATCATGTATTTTTTTAATGCTCAGCTTCATAGTAAGTTTTTACGTGTCAGGCAATGTCATCTTGATTTATACAACTACTCCTGTTGACTTCTTATACTTATGACATTTCCAATGAATTATGAGTAAGGTATTAAGCTCTTTTTCTGAGAGAGAGAGAGAGAGGGGGGAGAGGGAGAGAAGCACGCTTTGATTTGACCTGTCTGCAATCCTTAGATATAATTATATACCTCCATCATTATCATTGTACACATGTGCTCGGATTTCCCAGTCAGAAAAAAAAACGAGAATAGAGCCTTATAGACTTGGACTTGTGGTTGAGGAGGGAGCGGATGACTCTGTACATGGAGAATCGAGGATGAGGATTGTAATGGAAGCGTGCATATGGTGTGTATAGCAGCTATATATGTAGGAAGGTGAATTGGATTTGGACGACTCTGGCCCCATAGTATTTATTCCAAGATGAGTTGATGCGTAAAAGATGTGAAAGAATCTTCTATATTCTCGTCGTTTGTCCATTTGAGTTGATTGTAGGAATGGTTGTGAGTGAGTGCGAGTCTCTCTGAGACGGCTATTCTGTGAGAAGATGAGAGATGCGGAGGACTGCAAGGTTTTCGAATAATAAATTATTGCTCTCTATAGTAGGTAAGTAGATTGTGTGGAGTGGGAAGGGGGAAAAAATGAGATAGTTGCATGTGTTACACACCTTTGGTCTTTACACAGTGTCTGTCTATATTGTTTCCAAACTTAATATTATTATTGGGTAATGAATTGAAGAAGTGAAAGAAGCGGTTGTGGATTTCCTTTGTGGCCGGACTGTGAATATTACTCCACACTAGTGAGTCTACTCACTCACTCCTACTTTCTAACACACACGGCCCAGTCTAGGTTCTTCTTTTACTGAGCCACCTTATACAGCGATATTAATATTATTAGTATTATCATACATGGACTTGAAGTCATGGGGGGATCAAGTTAAGAAGGAAATCCGTGCATAGATTCTAGTCGGACTCGATGTGCTAATTCATTTCAGGTTAAGGGCAGGTTTTGATTACATGGATGTAGTGTTGAGGTGATGGGCATTTCCTATTAATTTTTTAGTGGGGCTCCAGAGAAGTTTTCAGATTCAAGATTGTTTTAAGCTAAACCTCCCTTCCTCCCTATCCTTTCCTCCACTGTAAGTCAAACTACATTTTCTATAATCATAATATTCTTTCCTCCGTCCGTCCGTCCGGTCCACCGACAGACCGTCTCACTCCTATAGTGAGAGTGAGCTGGCCTTGGTTAGTTGTTAGATTCTATACTGAGTGGAGTTGTGGTGTGGTGTGGTGCTCCCTATAAAATTCTCGTCGACATCCAAAAGTCTGGCCAACCCTCCATGCCAGAGACTTTGAGGAGTAGTACAGAAAAATCTAGATACGAGAGCCCTCGATCAACTTTGAGGCAGTTGAATTGTGGTAGTCGTATTAAGTAGAGACGGAGATGAGGGAGAGATGGACTTCTGACAAGTTAAATAAAAATGGTCTGACACACACACACTCTCCTTCTGAGGTCTGAATAAAAACCTTCCCTGAAAATATCACAAAAATGTTTAACCTACAACTATATAGAGAAAACAACTGAATGGCATGGTCCAGCCTCATCTTACTTGAAGGTATGCCTTGTGCCAGAGCCACAGATATTTGTACACACGATACTCAACACTATACACAACAGACCGAAAGGCTTCAACATTTTTAGGTAAATCTTTGAAAGTTCAGTGGTATAGTCTGGAATCTGGATCTGGACTCATGATATCTTCTCATGACTGGGCTTTCGTTTTAACTTCTCGGCGTATATTCAGTTTCAATGTGGAATCAAACGGGATGTTTCCAACATTTTGTAGAACATGTAGAAATGCTTTAAACTTTAGCCAACCGGCCAGCATAGGAAAGATTGAGATATATTTTTATATATAGAGAGAGGGAGAGGGTATAGAAAGGTCTATACGTGTATCATTAATTTGATAATGGAATCCTATAATTTGACTCTTCATCTTTTCTGTCTCTCTTCCTTGATGGTGTGGTGGTGGTGAGGCAGTCAACCCGTCTTGATTATCACAGAATTCTAATCTGCTGCAAGCAATGAGTTGTTGTTCTAGAATCAAGGAAAAAACCGACATTACTTATGCTATTATCAGCTCGTTCGCTAAAGTTTACTTTGCATTTGTTTTCTATTCATACCTGTATGTGGGTAGGTAGGTAGGTATACACGTACAACGAGTATGTAATGTTGCATCGAAATCAAACTTGACTTTGACTTTACACTTTCACACAGTCAGTCCACATCCAGATCCACATAATACAATCTGGACTGCAGACAGAACGGGCTCGGGGTAGAATTAAAGATGCCTTCTCTCACTCTCAGTCTGCAGTTGTACAGGTGCCGATGTTCTCTTGGTGGCTGTGTATAGTGTGTGGGGAAGTCTAAATACTTGTTTCTATAGTTGCGGGTGTCTATGTGGAATACACAATGGATTCATTTGTACTACTCTATATGCGTGTACTAGGGGAGACTCCGCTGACTACTGAAGGTAGGACACAACTCTGGTGAGGTAACAGAGTAATTATACAAGAGTTATATTTCTGGTACATTGTATTGAGTTCTCAAACAAGCCTTTTAGCAGTAACCAACGAGATTTGCATGTATATGAATATGTTCTATGACTCCTGAGTCACACACCGTCCACTTGCTAATCCTACCTCATTACGTATGTACATGACAATGTTGTAGAAGTTGTTGCTGCTGCTGCACCACTTTGTATATTTTGATCATCCTTTGGACTTGGAGTTTTACCTCTCACACATTCGAGACAATAACAAGAAGATATCTTTTTACAAATCGTTGGACGGTTGTCGCATTTCTTCCATGTGTCACACACTCTCAGTCGATATTGATTGCTACTGACCAAATAGCGGAGTCTCATATAAAAATTAAATACGTAGGTAAATACGTGGATACCTCCATGACCGTATGCTCCGCTCCATTATCTGTCTCGTTGAGGATTTGACGCGTCGTAAAATGAAATTTAGGGACGCAAATGAGGAGGAAATCAAGGAGCAAGTTTAATGCCTTAAAAGAAAATAATCATTACAGTAAATATCGGAAATTTAGATTATATAAATGCTCCCTCAACCTGTACTCATTATACGGTCTTATCTATTATTGTTCCTATAAAACGTCTTTACTACACTAACTAAACATTTGAAATTTAAAGAACCCATAGCAAGAGAGCTCCGGATGTATATACATTTCTATGCTGTATATAGAGTACTATGCGTTCTTCTTTTTGATTACAGAAATTAAAAGTGACCGTTGTTATTGTACTCACTTGTATACGGCTTACGCGTCTAATTAATTCAAGAGCTGTAGTTCGACAGTGCAGTGGTGGTTAGTAACTTTTTTCGAGGATAATTGTTCCATTCAGGACTTGCTATGCTATGCAGACATCTATTGTTTAGCTGAGCGGTGTGTGCAATCTTGTTTTTTTTTTGTGAGTAAAAAAATGTTCATTTATTGTAAAATGTTCAATATTTTTTCCAGAAAGATTCCACAGAAGTACTACTGTATAGGATGTAGTGATGTATGAATGTACCTACCTACTACGTACGTATGTATAATTTTGATATGCACGTACAAAAGTACAAGTCAAAAGCAAGTGTAGATTAAGACGGTCACATTCCCATAAAGTGTAGCTTGCTCCTGTGTTTACGCATCTACTCTGTGAAGGCATTTACCTCTGCTGCTGCTGCTGCTGCTGTTTGTGTAACCTACAAAAGTATAATGGATACATGGTGCACTGATGGTGAGGATGATATGGTCTGGTACACGGGTAATAACTTGAGCCGTTCATATTCATAACTGCAAAGAAGCAGCAAAGGGCTTTCAGTGGCAAGAATGGAAAATGTATTTTTTTTTCTTCTTCTTCTTCTTCTTCATCTCTTCACTTAGAGAAAATTGTAACAAGGAATTATGTATAAAGGTTTGCTGCTGTGTTGTCTGGCCCATCAGGAGGAAGGAGCCAGAGAGTCAAAGAAGAGCATTTTTTTCCCCCTTTTTTGTTGTACCCTGAATATATGTATATGTAAGTGTGTGTGTATCTGGGGCAGAGTCGTCGGTTAAGTTAAGCCAATAGAGTATATGGAAGTTTATCAGGGTAGCTCAAATTCCAAATCCTATGTGTCCGACAAGCTACAATTATGTAGACAGACGGGACGGACATAAAAACATATTTGGTTTACCAGTGTATGGAGGAAAACAAGGAAGGACGATATCTGTTCGTCCCCTACTTAAAATACCAATGTTTTTGGGAATTTTTTTTTTGTCTTCTTAAGTTCTATGAGGGTAACCCGTCGTCTATTTTAGGAAATCTGGAACAACCCAGAGCAAATTTCATTATTTTCCACTAATTAAATAATAAATCCATCAAGTGTTTAAAATTAGATTTAATAATTATCATTTACCTATATGGTTTCATATCGCTTAAAAATGAAACTTTCCTTTGCGTTTGAGATTTTTGGGGTTGTTAGTTGCTATTTTGAGTAGCTCCACAGGTATGCGTCTCCCTCATTTTCATTTTCGTGTACAGTCATAATATTATATATATAGCCATAAATAGGAGTTTGTAAGTAGGGAGTAGGGGAGTCTAGAGTAAGGTAATGGGATAATTTTATCACGTCCATTGCACAAAGTACTCATGGGTCATGTTCCATAATACAAGTGCGTCCAAATACATCATGTGTGCTTATATACTTTACTCCCTTATCTGAGATGCTTTTATGCTCCGAGCTCATGACGTGATGGGACAGAGGAGAAATGGAAAGTAGTGGTTTGTAGCTGTATGCAAGACATAGTTATGTACCTACCGAGGTAGTAGTAGGTACGTGTACAGAGTTGATATCTTTACATTGTGACATGAAAGTATTTAATACTACACAAGACAAGTATTCGGACGGAGTGTACAAGTTTTCAAGTTACGACAATTTTTCTGTGCTCATATCAGATGAGAAGTGACAATATCGTCTTATTACGAGTATGATGGTACGGATGATAAGTGATGCAAGCCATTATTTTGGATGCGGGCAAGAAGTGATGTTGGAGCTATCCTCCGTACGTATATATGTACATTGTCGAGGAGAGCGCTCTTCTCTCCATGGTAAAAGTCGATGACTCCGTAGTTATCGTCGATTCAAGTGAAGTAAATACGCGTCTCTGCAGGATAATAAAATCTTAAAAACCTGTTTCACTTTGATTTTCACAACGATTTTATGCTTATTTTGATTTATCAAGTCACCAAAGTTTTTCTTTTTACCTGAAAAGTAGTTACGGTTATTAAAAATTCAAGACGCATAAATGAGTCATGGTTTTAAAGTATTTTGACTATAATAATCATATAATAGAATCGATGCTCACTGCTCATCGTATCGTCTGGACAGGGAGATAAAAAGTCTGGTTAGTTCTCCTTTTTGCGTAGACAAGTTATAAAGGTATGTGTGTACAACTATATAGTCAAACCATGATGGTCTGCTTCCATTTTAATTGTTTCGCTTCTCTCAGGTTTTTTTTTTATTTCATTA
>JAQFZE010001075.1:0-20033 GCA_034695245.1 Dicyrtomina saundersi | reverse complement strand
GTTAATATAAATAATTAGTAGTTAGCATAATTAATTGACTAAATTTCCACTTACCTTCAAAAAGAGTGCAAGGTAAGCTTGAACAGCTTCATAATGTCGATTAGATTTAAAAGCTTCACTAAGAAAAATCATAAATTCTTGTATATGATTAATTGATCCACCCGCTGACGGCCCAAGGGATCGTATCTCAACATCAACCTGGGATGGCCCCATTTCACTAAGCATTTTGCACAATTCTTCGACTGAAACAAAAAACGAATAGTTTTAAATAAATTGCAACTCGAGTATAACAAGAAACAAAATTTGCATACACACTTTAGCGCAATAGTAATTAAAACTAACCGGGTTTGAGATCGGCAGATGAATCTAGTAGCTTCGATAAAAATTTTGAGCGAGGAGAACCAAGGCTCACAACTTTGGAAGAACTGACTACTTCCTTATTGCTATCTAGCTGAGACGGATCAGATGAAGCCAAGCCTGAATCGCCTCCTGGAGCCATTAAACTGGATAGGAAAAACGGCGCCTCGTAATTCTTAGGGGGTTGTTTAGGTCGATTTCTCATCTAGTATAGATTGTAGTTGTGTTAATTCTTCGTAGTATTAACCAACGCAGTTTAATTCGCTAAGATGGCAATTTTGCAAGGTCGAAATAGGCACCTACCTTAATTGTGTTTAAAATGAGCAAGTTTTTCCATCTGGATTCCGGCAACAGACTTAGCGTAATTAAATTTTCATTTAGCTGATCTGGAGAGTCATATTCTTGATGTACCTCCATTTCATCATCATCAAAATTTTCTGCGAATTTTATCAAAACAAAATATTAAAGCGTCACACCAAAAGTAGCCTGAATAAAATAGATGGATTCATATATCTCTAAGCGTAATGGCACAAACGGAAATAGCAGTATTACCTTGTTTACTACCAGGCAGAGATACCAATGGGGGTTCAAAGTCATCCGGAATAGGCATCAAGGAAACATGAGCAAATAAGGTTTTATTCATCCATAACAGAATTCCAACATTATTATGTAGAGTTGATGCTAAAAATTCTCCATTTGGGGAGTAAGTTAATGACGTCACAATAGATTCTAACCGGAAAATGTCAACCAGGCTAAAATATAATAAAATAAAAATATTTTTTAATAATTTATGGACCATTTTCAAGTAACAATGAATCGTACACATGTATGCAACTGTAACTTGTAATATCGAAACAGGACATTTAGTGCCCCAAAATTAGTACTTTGATGTAGGCAAATCCCAAGTTCTAATGAGACAGTCTGAAGTTGACGCAGTAATAAACCGACAATCCGGGGAAAAGCAAGCATCTAAAACTGGACTGCTTATTTCTGAAAATCTTCTGAAGATATTCGGTACAGAGATGTTTACAATTACAATAGAATAATTATCCAGTCCTGCTCCTAATAAACCGCTAGAGAAGGAAAATCTTTATTACAACGAGACATACGAAGTATTGTAAAAAGTGCTTCTAAAAATTGTTATAGCTACGATTCTTACGAGGACCGATGAGAAAATAGAAATGCAATTCCTGCAGGAAATCGCAACGATGAAGTTTTCTCTCCCGTAGTAAAATCCCAAAAGTTCAATGCACAATCTGAGCTGCCAGAAACTACTAAAGAATTAACGTCATCAACAGCCACTCCACGTACAGAGCTCCTAAACAAAATTTCCAAGATTAATATTTAATAAATTAATAGAAGTCTACTCATATTGAATCAAAATCACTCCTTATCAGATATGCAATTACTTGTGAGCTGGTGATCCGTATGTCTTCCTGTGTAGCCCAGACTGAATGTTAAAACGCTCAACACTGCCGTCGTCATAACCGCTGATCACAAACTGAGCACACGATGTTAGAGTCAAGCACTAGTAAAGTAAAGGGAATAAAAATTTGAAATAAATAATCTCTGAACATTTACAATACAATATCGTATCCCTTAAGAAAATTATCGTCAAACAGGAGTGAATAGTGTACTAAAATTTATTAATAATCTTACCGTTGCTACTACTCCAACCTTAGGCAACTTTTTGTACTTGGGTAAAATCAATACTTTATCGCCTCTTTTAGTATTATTAAATGACCAAGTAGAAAGCGCCGTTTGACCGTCGTGACAAGCAGCGATATCCTCATGATGATTTGGATTAGCCACACTTTCTGGAACAAAAAATACACAATAAAATAGATTATGTCATGTGCTTTATAAATAATGAAAGCATTTACAAATCGATGTTCCTAAACGCAGAAATATGTAAACAGAGTAAACAGCTCACCTGTAGTAAAGTCCATTATTTTTGGCACTGCAAAATCATCTCTTGTATAGTCTCTCTGCATTTGCGATTTGTGGGACGAAACATTTGTCTTTCCTAAAGAACGATTATAAGTTTCGTTGTAAATATGATAGATTAAAAATTTCGCATCCTGTCCTGCACTTAAAATATTGTATCCTTTGGTTCCATGGAATCGAATTTTAGTTGAAGGCCGGCTATGCCCCTCCCTGCTACCATACAGTCTAAAGCTTCCATCTGGCATATCAAATATCCAAACCTACCAAAAATAAATAACCGAAAGTGTCTTTTCATTAATTTAATTATTGACTTCATAAGTAAAAACATTAAGTTATAAAAATATAAACCATACCTTAATGCTATTATCTGCTGAAGACGTCACAAACATTGGTTCTTGAGGAAAACTCTGTATACTAGCTACAGAAGCTTGATGAGCTCCCTCTAGATGCCCAGTCATTTCTTGTTCTATAAAACATAAGATGTTTTCAGAAAGTGTTTTGGACTGATTTGAGCAGTGGTATTCACTTTGCATAATAGCAATCATTTATGCTGAGTAGAACAAAGAATCACAGATTTCCGATATCCTTAGCTGATTTACTTACTTTCTAAGTCCCACATGAATAGGGTACCATTTTCGCTTCCCGCTATTAGCACTGGAAAATTATCAGTCCTAAAGCCAATACTGGTAATACGTTCCTCACAATTCAGGACAAACAATGTGTGGTCCAATTTTAGATTATGGAGAGCTACAGATTCAATGTCAGGTAAAGCAACTGCCACAACATCAACTGCTGGTGCCTGAAACAGTATCAAATTCAAAGTTCGAGAGACTATGCTATCGTAAAGACACTCTTAATATACTGGGATTGGTACACGCAAAGGCGCAAGCATGCTTTTGCTTCAGACTATGTTTACTACATATATTCAACAAAATGATGATATAACCTGCACAATCATATTTATAGTTGACTTGAACCCTTTAAAAGTATAGATTAGATCAACAGTATTTATATTCCATAGTTGCATAGTTCCGTTTTGAAATCCGATCAAAACTTTATTCAAATAAGTCGCAGGATGCATCAGAATTAGCGGCTGCCCATTCAAGCTTAATTCCAGCTTAAGCTCTGCAATCAAAATCATAAAATTAATTAATACGCTCAAGTAAGAAAGTAAGAACTCACACTAACATTTAAACATAAACAATTTAACCGTGAATATTTTTAACCTTCTGTAATGATGTTCCACATGAGTAAGCGACCTGATCTGTCTAATGCTAGCAAGTTAGAGCCAAAGGGAAGGATAGAAATGATTTCTTCAGTACCATCGCCATAGGTATGTTTTA
Source organism: Dicyrtomina saundersi (assembly GCA_034695245.1). Classification (NCBI taxonomy): domain Eukaryota; kingdom Metazoa; phylum Arthropoda; class Collembola; order Symphypleona; family Dicyrtomidae; genus Dicyrtomina; species Dicyrtomina saundersi. Next base: position 16,386 of record JAQFZE010001075.1, on the reverse strand, counting down.
GCTAAAATTTGCAATACAAGTATTTAATTTAATCCCATTATATCCTACTTATAATGAATGAACAATTTCAATCATAATTTCGAGGAACGCAGAACAAAAATGTACATAACCATGTTTCAAGCAATATAAAATATTAAATACCTCTGTACCACGTCTCCAAGCGAATATTTTTCCCCCGGCGCCAGCATACACATGATAAGAATCCGCCGACATGCACGTAATATCATGACTATGTGTCCCGCTCACACTCAACAATTTCAACTTTTGTGACTAAAAATAAATCACAAAATTAAAATTCAGTTAACGAGTTATTTTCGCACGCTTGAAATAATAAAATATTTTAAAATTACATTAATAACAACCGAATTCACAATTTAATCCTTACTGCATATGTGTTGAACGATTTTCCAATACAAGAAACAATAAAATTTTCTCTTCGCCGGTGTATATATCTTGTCAAACAAGGGACATCATTACTGACGTGTCCCAACGATCGAAATCCTTCAAATATTCGGCTGTCCGAATGGCTTACTGTTTGATAAGTCATTATTATTATTATGAATAATAATTATCTAGTCAATCTCTTCAAACAATCCTAATTTATCATTTAAGTGATGGAACAAAATTTAGTGTACGAATTTTGAGTACAGACACAAAATTTGATCGAAATTAATCGATCAGTAATTAGTTTTAGTAAATCACAATCACACCACCTGCTTAAGTAAAAATTAAAACACCATGCACCTTTTTGCAGCTCACCAAAACCAAATCATGGATTGAAATTCAAGCATGCTGTATTTTTTGGAATCGCGCCTCGTATACCTCATGTTCATATTCCATAAATTTTAGTTCCCAGTGTGATCCTTAGATGAAGGGCTTGTCGCGGACCAAACTTGGTGAGCAATGTCATACTTTTAAAACCCCCAAGCCTGCATAATAACCTCACTAGTCAGTCAGATTCCTCTTCTCTGGTATAAATATCGTTCTTGGCTGACTGATAGAATAGGCCCCAGTAAAGTAGTCGGTTAAAAATTTCGTTCTCGTTAGAAATCGTCCGTAAATGATGCCATCAAAATATCTTAATTTCTAGAACCCTATAACCACCCCTGTCACCAGCTTAAACATTGCGTAATTGGCTATCTTTTACATTGGACGTCATCAATATCCAAGTAGACCCACTAACCCTACCCTTGGCATTATTTATGGACGATCCCTTATCCGTATTGTGTTACCTAAACCAGTGGAGTGAGTCATGTTTGTGAACATCATCTACCGGTATAAAATATTAATTTATACTTGTATCTTTCGTAGGACCTTAAAGCACATGAAACTGCTGGAGATATGTAAGCCAGTTGAACCCTCAACGAAACCCATGTGATTTGTGGTGCGGCTAGAAAGAGTCATTTTTCCAGCACAATATTATTTTTACTTGGTGGGCCGGTATTTATTTGAGTGGCATTCTGGTTCTGGATTCTACTACATTTGAATGTAAGTACTGCAAACCACCCTATGCCCTGTACACTTTGTGCTTGACAAAAACGTATATCGCTAGTTTTCATTCAACTTTGGATTGAACGCTAGAAAAACCTCCTCTTTGTGTAGTAAGCGTTGTACATTGTACTCAGTACGTAGTATCAATTTTTAATTTGTTTTTGATACTATTTTGTGGATTTTGAACTTGTGTATTTTGGTTTGTCTTTATAATACTACCACTGTAATTGCACGGCACTAACTTGAGTCCCCCGTGTAGTTTTTATTTGGATTTTCATAGTATTGCAGTGGTAGTTTTTGGGTATTGTTGAAGTGCAAGAGGTGTTTTTGCCGTTAGCGTGTAAACCTAAACCTACGACCTACAAGCTACAAACGGTAGATACTTAGATATTTATATAACGCAATATTAAGTAATACTTTTCTATGAATTTACGCTTAACTGAACCATAAACTGTCAGTTGTTTATTTTGCCGCATTTAATTAAATGGTCTTATTACTTAACTATACTAACTCACTGTAATTAATTGTACGATTTAATTTTTTAGTTTTTTGTCGCTGAGGAAGAACTACCCACCGAGATATGGCTGAAGCTAAAGTTGTAAGTTCAATTTTCTAAATACCAAAAACATTTTAAGATGCCATCTCCAGTTGACTAACTAGCAACCTTTGCTTTTTCTTCGTTGATATCCAATATCTGACATAATTCATAATTTTTTACATGACTTGTTTTGAAATTTCCTTTTTTTAGAGCATTAACGAAAGTATTGTCAGCGCAAGTGACTTTGAAACATCACTCCGCGAAGTTGAGGCTCTTAGTGATGAGGAACTATACGACAAATTAGTTTCTTCAGGGAAAGAAATAGGGCCAGTCGTAGGTAAGAATGCAACAAATAATGGCTACTAAATTATATATCCAATATCAGTTGCAATTTTCAATAGTTCCATTTATTAGAAGAGGGAAAAATATGATATTAGCTGCCAAGTTTTGAGTGTTGGTAAATTTATTAGAATAATTTATGGTTAGTTTAGTTTATTTAACAATTAGAAACTGCCTTTGAGCAAAACTCCAAAAGTGCGTGTATTTGATATTGGCACTTGGAAGGCGTAGAATTTTTCTTGCGCTAAATAACTCATAGTATGTGATCTTGGGGAAATTTTTAATATAATCTGTGTTTATTTTCAATTTTATCGGATAGGAACCACTCGTCGGCTGTACCAAAAGCAATTGGCCACTATAATCTCATCTCCAGCAGGGGCCTTGAACAGTACTAACGGAAATGTAGATGATCAAAATGGAGATGTATCTGACTCAGACGAGTACGTTTCTTTCGTTTTTTATAATTATGTATATTTTGGAGTAATTAAACATGTACAATTGTTTATCAGTGTAAATACTGTAAATAAGTGGTAGTTTTTTTGTTTTAAAGGTTCTCTTTGACCTATTTATTTTAATTTATAAGTTATGTTATATTTTCGCAAGTACGAAAATCCTTCGAAGGTTTTTAACTATAGTATAGCAATGCTGTAAGTGTAAGTCAATTAGGGAGCGTGAAAGTTTTACGTCATACAAAAAACTTCGATTTTTGCCTCTTGCGTGTTGCCCAATATCACAAAAATCAATAAGGTCATGTTAACTTTTCGAGATTGGACATCGTCCATTCCAAAACCAGCACTAAAATGTATGGTGTAATTTGCAAGCTTCTTAAATGCGTTAATTAAATTTATATATTAGGAAAAAAGTCAACAAAGAGGCTTAAAAATACTTTATCTGGATCGATTTCATGTATAAGTAGATACCTATGTTTTTTCTAGTCTATATAGATTCGAATTAATTCTCCATTTCCTTGTTTTCTAAATCAGCGACAGCGATTTTATCTTTATAAAGTATTTCCTTAAGATAGTTCTAATATACATATTTTTAAACTGTGTTGCAGTCGTTGTAAGTTATGCTTTGACTCAGAAGTACGCTCGAAAGTAGGGAATTTAGGTTTGTAATATTGTGTATGCCGTGTAAAAGGATTCTGGTCATTTGTAGTAATAATTTTTCGAGAAACGTTTTCCTTTGGGAAGGAAAAGCTACAGAACAACTGCACCAGGAAGTAATTTGATTTAACTATGCTTATGCTTATTATAGTGCCAGTTTTGAGACATCTTCGAGGGCCAGTCGTTCGAGTCGTGGTAGCAGCTTGCCGAAGAAGACCAAAGTTCTAGCTGCAGTTACGAATACCACTAGGGGCTCATCGAAGTCCAGTGATTTACCTAGTGTTGTCTTGGCTGAAGAATCGGGTATGTCTACGACGTTTAATTTGTCTTTCTTCACTACGCATTTGAAATTTATGTAGGTATGCGCTACAGGGAAGCTGGGATCTGTTTTTACAAAGTTAAATGATAATAAATGATTGTGATTTAGATTCTCCCCAAAAACGAGACACATTTTCTGCATATTCTACACCGAACCGGTCTGCACGAACATTTGACGATTATGTTGCAGAAAGCGAGCGCAAAAAGGCCCTTCTTGGTGATTCATATTTAAGACGCCAGCAAGACGAGAGGGCATCCGTCAGCCGTGCAAGAGACTTTCAGCCCCAACAAGGATTACAGACACACCTGAAGGTCTTCGTGTTTCTCTCAGTTCTTGCTGCTGTGTTAGCGGCCTATGTTTACATTCAATACGTAGGTTCCATTTCATTTGTCAGCAGTAATTGCATTAATTGTACAGGTTTGAATGAGTTCTGTAAATATCGTTTTGTATTATTATTTGTTTTTTATATTACAGGGGCACAGCTGGCTAGGACTAGATGGTCCAAAGAGCAGGGACTCAATTATTGATAAAGAAATCGAGGAACTAACCAAGAATAAGCAATAGGGTAATCTCAGTCAATGGTTAGTTCAAATAAATCTAACTGAACTTGTTTTCAGTACAGTTGTAATTAGTTTCATTTTATTCTCTGGTATATTATCTCAAGTAAGTTAAGTTATAGAGCAGCGATATGGTGTGTACTTGTAACGCTGTGTTCATTATTTTAACGTCTTGAAATGTTCATACACTATGACAAATATGATACAAATTTATTAATTTTTTTTAACCCGTTCAGTTTTCAATTCATCTGCCGTATTTACCTTTTTCAGATTTTAATGTAAAATAACGTAGGTAATATATTTTGATTACAGTTCTCTTAATGATAGCAGGAAAGATATTTTAAATGTAAAATGATCATGGATGAATATAATGATTATAACTTTAATTACATGTAATTTTTATTAGTAAGGAAATGTAATTGTGCATAATATAAATCGATAAATTAAAACATATTTGTGTAAATTATGCTATTCAAGTATTTTAATCTGTTTTTACTCAATTGAAAGAATATTATATGGGAATAAAAACTTGAACAATTTTTGAATATAAAATATGCATAGTCACAATGAGTTAATGACCAATCGTCACGTTACTTATACGCATGTAATAATTTATGCTTAAACTGGCAATGAGTAATGTTTAAGGTTTCAATTTGATCGTCAAGATAAAGTTAAAAATAATTTGGAAGTCAAAAAATGATCAGTCGCTATACGTAACACGGTGGAGGAGCCGGGAACTCGTCCACGTGTTCTCGAAACCACGAACTGTAAGAATTAATCCTAGTAAAAAGGGTTATTTTTCTCTGGAACTCGGAACAAGTTGAATCTCCCAAAGACAGGCCTATCACCACGTAAGAATCACTTGCTGTATCAAATACAACCAATGGAGCTCCTGCAATCTATTGAAGAAAAGTTATATGACCTTCACTGTGCTATTTTGAATAATCTTTTAACGGGCCAGTAGGCAATATATAATTATTTGCAGTTAAGTTAAGTTAATTTGAATTATCACCGAACACATCGGAGGACTGGTCTTCGAAACTGCACACATGATATCTGACTTGACTCCTCTAGGTAGCTTCCTTGTTGTAGTTGGTGAAGGATTGCTTTTCACAACCATAGAACAAAGGCTGTTATTAAATATTCGGTACTCCGCAATTCCAAACTGGCTTTTGATTCCTTCTTCATTCTTTACTGCATTTCAATTTCAATTACAAAACAAATATAAGTTAGCATGACAATCATCATACAGTATATTGAGTGAAAGTATTGTAAATTGTGACATCTAGCGCTGTTTATTTGATATTGCTATATTACTAGTTGTAATTTCATGATCATGAAGATGTTCAGAAGTGGAAACACATTGTTACCAAAAACATAAGGTACTTAGCCAAGTACTTCCGTCATTTAAACAACGAAATAATTGACGTAATTATGTGTGCAGTGTGTGCACAGGTCCTTCAATCTAAAGAGTAAGCTAAAAACTACATACTTAAATCTGTATATAGTTATGATAGCAACTAATTCGTCACCTGGATTTGGATAGCGCAATCCTACGGTTTGTGCAGTTGTTCCAGCGAAATTCAAGATATCTAGTACTCCAGCAAGGAAGGGGAAGCAAATGGGTAGAATTCCTGCTGATACCTCAGTTTTGTTCTGTAGTCGTACCTAATGGAAGTATGCAAATAATTTACAGTGTACTGTGTAGTGTACTTACTTAAAGCTAACGTTAATGTGCATCTAAACTCAATTTAATTCAAACACATTCTATAGAAAAGCAATTTGAAAAACCATTTATTATTAAGGTAAAAAACGGGATTGGAATTCATAATATTAGCCTCGAAAACGACATTGCGCATATACTTTTTCTTGAATTATTATCTCAGTGGTTATAATAATACAGGCTGGCATAAACTAGCCACGACAATGTCGTGACAAGAACATGCAACTATTTATGTTTGGAATTTGTAATATCAATATGTAGCAGAACTATAGCATTGTAATCACATATACTGTAGTACATGACATACTGTAATACAACTGCCACAAATTGACCGCTCTATAGGCCCATTGTTGCATGTGACATTGGTATCCTCATCCTCTGTGGAGATGTAGTCAGTCTGATTCCCAATATATTTTGTAGTAGTTTTTATTGTGTAAAACAGTCTTATTTTGCCAGAGACCAGAGCGCGAGGGCAAAAATTTTCAAAATGCAGTGCAATTTTTGTGTTTGTATCAACATCGATCCATACTTACGTATATAGGATGCCGAGTAATGCCGGCATACAATTATATTGATACGCAATATATTCTATCGGCCTCTAGTCTCATGTCCGAATGCACTTTGTACGAAGCGTGTTGTACGAAGGTTTTTTGTATGAATGCTTTTTGTACGAAAGTCTTTTGTACGATTTGTACCCTGTACGAACGAGTGATACCCAAATATTAAAAATTTGGACCGCTCAGACCCGCGTGCTGCCATTTAATAATGTGTTAAATAGACCCGAGTGCTATTCAGAGACCTCTGAGACCCGCGCATTATTATACGACATACGGTAGCTGTATGAAACTGGTGCAACTAACATTTCGGACTCATTCTTTTCGTACAAAAAACATTTCACACTCGTGCGTTTCGCACAAAAAACATTACAGTCTACTGTGTCTTCGTACAGCAAAAATTTCTTACTGCTAGCGTTAAAACAAAATCATTTTGTTTTCGTGCAAATTGCTTCGTACAACATGTTACGGACATTATGGCCATTCTATATCAAATTTAATATTGCTGCACTGCTGATTTTGCCTCGCTGAAAAATTTAAATAATACTTACTTAAGAGCATGTTAAAAGATTATACTTATTGTTGATTTAAATTAAATTGTCTGGATTTTAGGATACACCCAAAAATGGTTAAATAAAATCTTTTCAGGAAGTAGCACAAATTTGCATAATTCCCTGGTATAATAAATAATAGTTTTTTAAAATTCATAACTGAAGATAAAGTATGTGATTATGTGTATACAAATCTTTATAAAGTACCAGTCCAACATTCTTGTACATCGCTGGGTACACATATTTATCAAACTGGAAATATTCTGCAATGGGACTTAGGTCAACATTTCTTCCCTCGTGGGCTGCCATATTGCCCATGTGAAGTTGACCTAGTGCTGCAACGGTTGGAGATCTGAGCAAAAACAAAACATATTATCTCATAATACAGCGGAAAACATCCTCATTCGTCACGTCATGCTGCACTAACTAGTAAGATCTATACAAAATTTCACTTGCATATCGTGCCACATTATATATTTTGTATCACACACGAATTATACACGTGTTTATATTCTCAACCAAGTTGACAACCACAAACAGCCTAGACAATATGCATAAGTAGGTAGTAAGTATATGTAGTTTCACTTGCTACTTAGCTTCTGTGTATTTCCACAACTAGACTACCATCCGACTTACACAATCACATCATGCCGTCTTGAACCCCTAAGAACAGTGACAGTATTTAGGGAATATAATTATATGCTTATATGCAACAAATGCAAAATGCAAACAAATACATAATCTCATAAGTCCTACTATAGCGACGGAGCTACACTAAAACTGCTTGTGTCATGTATAGGAAGAAAACACAAACTTATCATTAATTATAATTACTTTTAGTCCATGTAGTTCTCACAGAGTAGATGTAGATATGCAGTCACACTCCTTCCTACAAACAAGTAAATAATATTTCAACTATCTACACGATATGTTTCGTTTGGCAGTTGAGAGCTGAACGAAAATCGTAAGGCTTAATTAATCAATTAATTGATCGTACAGCTGTCAGTTTCAAGACATCTTTCTTTGAAATAAGACATGGGACGCTCTACACGCTCTCGTAATAATGATTCTTTCTGTGTACTATCAGACTGAATGTTGAATAATTGCATTGCATTCAAATTCAAATTTATTTGCTATAGACTGTTGAAGTGCATAGAAAAAGATGTTGCTGGAAGTCACAAATGAAGATTATAATAATATATATACATTAATTTTATTTATACGTGTAGTAATAAACGCAAAAATATGCGTAGGTGTAGGTACTGATTATAGTCTGTACTCGTCTCATACTATATTTATATCACTCTTAGCTACGACAAAATCTGTGTACATGACAAACGCTTAAGTAAAGTACGTAGTACGCCTTTCCTTATGTCTTGTCGTTAATAACGATGTCCACCTGCACGTCAGAAAAAACATGACATCAGAAACACAAAGTTGGCTCACTAAACTTATTACTTAAGTACCGCAGTGCCAACGAATGGTGCATATGGAATATGGAAGTGACAAATACGAACATCATATAGTATCATAATGACTTTAAACTTTAAAAAATATGTGCATGTTATCTCAAGCAGTTAAATATTTAAGATTGATCTATCGATTCGGCCACGTATGTGTGCATGTTAAAAAATTATGGACTGCACTTATAACATAAATTTCCTTAGTATGGAGAGGAGACAAGCAAATGAGTAATAAGAGTGAGTGCGAACAGAAGTGTTGCTCACATGCTTATAATTGCAACAATGTGAGACTGTACGAGCGCGGTGCGTGGAATTGTTTTACATGTTGTTGTTAATCGAGAGAAAGAAAGATATCCATTCATAATTACCCCTGAAGACAATGAGCCGTGGTGATGATGTATTCGGTCGTGATAAGAGATCCAAGGCAGAACCATTCTATTGTATTATTACTATACTTACGTCCAATGGAAACCTGCAGATATTGCACATAATAAATCTAATGTTAAATTTTGATCTCTCTCAGATCAGATCGGATCAGATCAGATCAGACATCAACATCACATATAGAGAATAGAACAAAAATGGTTTAAATATTTTCCTGTAAACAAGACTCTATCAAATTAAATTGCCAATCCCACTACTACTGGTTATACACATACAATCACAACCACTCGAGACCCTTTCTTCTTCCGTCATTCTCTTTTCTCTGGAAATTAATTTAGAGTATGATATTAGAGAGAACCCTAACTGTAGCAGCAATACCAGTGGAAACTCTAAGAGTATATTATTATGTATATATCACTCTGGTTCTTTGATCGCTATATATCATAAATTTCCAAGCCAAAAGAATGTTATTCAAATGTGATTTTGATTATATTTCTATAACTGGTACAGGAGGGAATAGGAATAGCCAGCGTAAGAATTTTAAAATATCATAATTTCATTTACTCCATTGTTCTGTATAGGATGCATGCAGGTAAAGTTAATTATATTATGTACACAGCGTGCGCTGTGAATATTCTATAACTGTGATTATGTAGGCATCTACACCTTTATTAGGCCCTTCTAGTCAGTAATATTAGTCATTTTGTGGGTGAGCTTTTTAAACCAGAGTATATGTATATGCAATCATAGAAGTATAAAAAGAGAAGGCTTGAATATTGAATTACTCCTTTACCTCAAATACCACACTATACCTATAAAGTATAATGCAAAAAAAAATCAGGGAGAAAGGTTGCTGTTGCTGCATATTGTACAATTCACCTATACCATGTATAAACCTACATACACCAAACCTATACATATAAAAAGAAATATTGATATAGAAAGATGAAAGAACAAAACAGACGTTGTTTTCAGCTTCAACTGTCAATAAACTGAAGACTAGTAATCTTTTCTTTGACTCTGTATACAATACACAGTGAGTACAGTGTACTTACTATTGCAATTTTGCAATCTGTTATCAAAATCGAATATCGGATGGATGCGATCCTAGTTCTTAATCTTGAAGCAGGGGCCAAGGGTTCCTACAACTATAAGCAACAAGAGATATTTTGTATATGCCTCTTGTACACAAGAACAATTCACCAAAATAAAAACTAGGCATTTTATAACTACTCTGATCTCGGCGCCTGTGTAGCGGAATTATATAATGACTAAATGTGATACCACCTCAGTCTCGCAGCAACTTTGACATTATATATTATTTTGACTGCATATTTTAATCCATACGCAGCAGTATTCGTACTTGTAACCTGCAGATTGTATAGATAAACGTTGATCGTTGGTGTGTTGTGGATTGTACACACATAATGTGTAAGAAAGGACAAGCTATTCTTGCTTCAAAAATACAAATAGCTATGTATCTACCACATTATCAAATATTATATACTATGTACACTTTAGACTGCACTAACTAACACTAACTAGAAAATAGATACGTAAGTATATGCCTATAGACACATAAAATATATGCTCAACACAATAACTATACCAACAAAATTGATCCTGCTATATGCATATACAAGATACGTTTACCCATAATTACGACCTGTTTGGTTTCAGTAATAAGTGAATGCGTGTGTGCTGTGAGAGTTTGAGTCTTACATTTCCATTAGAATAATTCACTTGCAATTTTTGATTATATATATTTTAGTTTTGAGGGCCAATAAGAGCGAAATATGCAATAATTTTCTTATTCCATATTAATTTCGATGGAGATGGGACTCTGAGTGCTGCTCTTCAGCTTCACTCTACAAATTCCAAGCAACTCTCTTAAGTCAATTCAAATAAATTGTAACGCATCAATTTTGTGTATTTCACATAAAAGGCACTAAAAAGAAAGGTTATATAAAATAATGCTTAGTTTATTAACTTTTTCCCCCCATTAACTATGTTTACTCGTAAAGCGTAATTTGTAAATTTGAAAATCATTACACCTGAGTATAAGAATATTGCGAGCTGTAAGAGTATTTGATGAGTGCAAATGTACACATTTTATTCATTACATGAACATTCAAATCTATTGAAGATCAAACTTATGCACACCATATTCTATACGAATGGACAAGTTCCAATTCTAATTTCAAATACTTTTAGCAATTGGGTTTGTTTTGTACTAATAGAAGGTTTCAATATGTCGTTGAAATACAGTGAAAAAGTGCAGTCTATGTTTCACTGGTCCAGGTTACGCAATTGTGTGTATAATTATTACAAGCATATAGTTAATGCTATATTTATATTTTAAATGTTTGTATAGGTATAGGTATTACGAAGGTGGGTAACCTCGTTAATGATGCTCTATACTGGTACGTTACAAATTATGCAATAACTCAAGGAAACATCAAAACGTGCGACTCCCAATAAATCTACAACTACACCGCACCGTTGGCTGAGTATTATGATTAAAGCTATATGTAATGTTGTGGTTGTGATTGTAATTGTGACTATCACCTGGGCTATGTATGCAGTATAACGTTATATGAGCATGACACCTTTGGAACTTAGATTCACGAGGAAGATGACTTTGACGAAATTGTTCAAGTTAAAAGTATACCTACAGAACATTAGAAGAAGAAAATCAATTACTAAGATCAATCAGCAAAGATTGACTTCGGTGAGGGTGAGAAGTACGGATGTATAATTAATATAATTTGACTTACGATCCATGGCCAATAGTTTTCATTTTGAAGCTGTGACTTTGAGTCGTAAACTCCACAAACTGTAATCAGAATTGAGAATAATCAGCATTTGCTTTTACGCGTTAACAAGAAATTATGCATTCGTGAGTAGATATAAGAATAAATAAGAGTTCATCTGAATGACTAATGGTTGACAAGATAGGAATCAGTGCACGTAATCAGAAACTGGTCATCTATATACATACTCGAATGTACTCCGTTAAACCTTAAAATCATTTGCCCTCTACATCCACACAATTAACTCGTTACCCATCATTTCAACTCCCATCTCTGGATGTAATAAAATTCAAATTGATATTAAAAATCAACGACAATAATTATTAAAGTAATGATAACATAATATAGGTACCAACTCTGATTTTTGTTTTTCTGGAATTTATAATTTTCCATTTTTCATCGTTTGCAACTGATTTCGAAGAGATGGAAAATTTCTATTCACCTTGTACAATCGATAGTACTCCTTTTAAGGCTTAATTAGACAGCGACAAACATCTTCACCTCTAATCACAGTCACAGTGCGGTATGACTGACTGATCAAAGTTCAAGTGAACTTGTTAGTATTTTATAATTTAAGTTTAAGCAGAGGCATATATAGATATACTTATATTATCTCAAGCCAGGACATGTTATCGAAGGATCAATCCTTCAGTGATCTTTCCCTTCTATATAAGATCTATATAATAACTAACAATCTACTATATTATTAACCTCTGTTAAAAGTATAGCGTATAGTATATGCAGGATGCAGGGGAGCTTCGTCACGAAATTTATACGTATAGTAGCCACTACACGAACTACGAACTTAAATCATCTTTAATTTATAAAATATGTATTAGGATTAAACATTAAACTCTACATGAATGAAAGTTGTGAGAGTATAAACGTTGCAATTTGGTTTGTATTGTGTATTAAAAGAAGCTTTGAGACCAATCAAGCTATTTTTATACTTACACTTATTATTTTTTCCTAACTATTGATAATTGGTAATTGGTATTTGACATAATTTAGCAACCTGGTGAAATGTACATATAACGAAATCCAACATGTGAAAATATTTAATATGTTTTTGGGGGGTTTTGGAAAAAGCGGAGATCTGTCCAAAAACCTGTTTACCCTTATGTAGTTTCCACGATCAATTAAATAGTTTCTACTAGTAATCATCTTTCTAAAGGCCCATAACATGTTTACATTTGGGGAGAGTGACTGGTCAAAATTTTATATTTTCAAAATTAAAAAATGTTTGGTGGGAAATTTGAATTTTCAATATTGGTACTACTGTATAGTGTTGCTACAAGTGCTATACACTATACGCTGCTCAGAAGTCTGCAATAATCTATTCATTATTAATTACTACCTACCTACCTATATTTATTAATTTATTAATTATTATGATGACGCCGCGCCGTTCCACTACAATTTAGAACAGTCACATTAAAAATATGCTAAAATGAAATAATATATTCAACATCTATTTCGATGGTCAGGAAAATAATAATTACTCTCTTACAATATGGATTACTCAATAATAAATTCCCTAAGTGATTAATGATAGCTTAATGAGGAATTTTTAATTAAGAGAATTTAAATCTTACCTTTTTGAGCATCAAGAGATGTAAAGTCGAAACCATTCACAATCATCGGAATCTGATTAGAATTATTTTTATGCACAGAAAGAGACTCTGTAGGTGGACGAGGAGGAGGCCTTGCAGGTGGTGGTGGTGCGGTAATTCCTGGACGTGAGGTTAGAGTTGGAGCTACATTTGTCATAGATTTGTTACGACCATTTCCATTTGCATTATTTCCATTCGGATTGTAAGACGTAAAAGGCAAGGTCTGCTCAGTTGAAGTTGATTCTGGCTTTTTTACTGACGAAATTGTCGGTTTAGTATTCACATTTTGAAAGTATTGCTCCTGTCCTTCTTTTGTGTGTGTGTGTGTGATTTAATTTAAATACATTAATATAAATTACAAAACTTTTATTCTTGTACAAAGCACATAATATGCTATCATCGTTTAGAATTTTTGTTAAACTCAAATATTTTTTGGGCTCCACAGTGAGTCTAGAATGTCTCTCTCCTGCCGATTATCTTACCTTTATCTATACAAAAACTAAATAGGAGACAATTCATTTTATTGTGTCCACTCATGTTCCATTCTATATTGTGTCCGCACCACATGATGGTTTAATATTACATGTCTGTAGTACCTACCCACCTATAAAGTACATTGGTAAATATATGCAGGAAAAGTAGCGTTCCATCCATACACAATTATTCATCATATCCTATATCTTGGAGCAAAATCTTTTTTTCTGGAAATGTAATGACGACGTTCTCCAATTTAGCATTTCATTTTTATGATGCTCCTTCGCGATTTTGTTATTTTTTTGGAGTCTCTTTGATAAATTATCACAGCTTGGCGGAAGGAGAAAAAGATGAACAGATTAAAATAAATGTTTAAAATTCCAAATAAATTTAAAATAGAATAACTTACATCCCACTCTACTACTATATTGTAGCTATCTTTCCATTTTCTATCATTTCTTTTCCTATCTAACTTTCCATTTTATTTTACCATCTTAGTACACTAGGGTTTTTTTTTGAAAATTCCTTTAAAAAATGCAAAACATACTTGATCAAACAAGAATAATACATTATGCAGAATGCAGGAAGCCTCAGCATGGTTGGGAATTGGCAATTGAATGAACTTGAATGGAATCATTGCGTCACGTGTGAGAGCTGCAAAAATATTACTAATGTACCTAAAAGTATGACTCCTTTGTTCTATCTATTCGATTTCGATATAATACTGCAGTGAATGCAGTGATGATTTGATGATACGACTCCGACGACTGTATGGCTTTTGCACGTGAGTATTCTCGTCATGTTTAACGAAATTTATATATACATACATATAATTACATACTGTGTAATAAAGTGCTGCTGACAAATTAGGTAGGTACTCACACCACACACTAAATCCTATGATAAATATGAATGCATAAGAATGTATGTTGAAGTTATGTTGGACGTATTATTGTCAAACAGTCAAAGTTACAATAAATTCTATTTTCGATTCTGCATGTAGGACCATAATATAGGTAGATGCATTTTTGTAGCATAGTGAATATTATTATGCATACATTATACCTATGTACGCAATCCTAATTATGATTCCTCAAATAACCTTTAGCTCTGTAGCAGATTCGGAAAGACGAAGTAACTATGATGGATACCTCATGATGATTCGTGATTGACACTGATTTTACAAAATATTAAATAAATACGTGCCTGGGCAGCAAATGAGAGCCGGCTGACTCCTCTGTCCACATGTGGTAATTCTTTCCGCGTACATTGAGGTGTACTGAGTGTAATAGTTGCATCGGAATTTCTGCCGACAAACACCAAATCTTCCATCATTAGTGAAGCACTTGTCATCTTCTTTGATGGTCCTAGCTGAAGATGATGATGTGACCGGGTACATTAGTGAAACTTGCAATGTGTGAGGATTTTGGGTCGGAAAACCCACATTTTCCCGTCTCTGTATTGGGTAACCTGCAAGGAAATGTCAATTCAAAGATATTATGTGTAAAGTTTACATGATTGAATAATATCTACTCTCTCAATCTATGTTTATTTACCATACACTGCGTATACATATACATAATACTGGTTTTATTATAGGCAGTACTATATAGACAATATACTTTACATGAAATTACAGTTTTAATGAGCATTGCATGAATGAACAAACCAATAAATTAAAGTCAATTTTCAAAGTGTATGCTCATAGTTGATTAATTTTAATACCCAATCATTCTTTAGTTCCTAAATCTATTCATTAAAAGATCATTAGACAGTTGGAGTAGTCGTAGAAGAGGACTTGTTGGTCGATGTCAAACTGTCGAATTAGAATATCATGCATGGAGTGTAGTATGTCACAGCTGTTGAGGTTTAATGGATTTCTATTTTGAGAAGAGTCTCAGGAGAGAGACGTTGTTGAGAGGGAGAGATAGCATGAAGCTATGGACATGGACATGGAAATATGCCATAGATGGTCTTATGCTGAAAATCAATTAGACTGAATCAATTGGTTTTGAATAATGAAGTTCATTAGAACTGGGTGATAGTTAATTATAGAGTAGGTATGGACTTTCATTACGGCAACCATATTTTCTTGACTTCAGCTCTTTTTTCCCCACCCACCGACACTAACTACCCTACCCTCTTAAATAGCTATCTCTAAAGCCCAAATTACCTACATTGTGGGGTTGAGATGTAATATGTATTTTTATTGGGCTTCTGCTTAAATGTTTTCAAACGTTTTAATGCCGTCTTAATAGGTTTTCTCTTTTAGTAATCGCACTACAGACAGAAACAAACTCTTACTCTTATTATTATGCTATAACACTGTTGCATGTTAGCTATACAAATATTTAGTGAAGATGTTGTATCAGCATCAGCCCGCCGTACGCCTTGAGAATATACACGTACAACACAAAATTATAATTTATTATAAAAGGGAAGTGCTAATACTAGCATGAAG
>JAQFZE010001074.1:0-20039 GCA_034695245.1 Dicyrtomina saundersi | reverse complement strand
TTTTGCTTCTTTTGAAAAGGCCATTTATTACATTTTGCTTCTTTTGAAAATGCCATTTATTCCATTTTGCTTCTTTTGAAAAGGCCATTTAATCCATTTTGCTTCTTTTGAAAAGGCCATTTATTACATTTTGCTTCATTTCCAACACTTACCTACATATTTTTTCAAGCCTGACTTCTCTTGGCAAATTATAAACCGTGTGTATTTCTTATAATTGTATGCGGGTCTGTAAATAGTACACGGGTCTGAGTGAGAGGTAGGAATTAAAATTTTCCACGGGTTCATTAGCACACGATTATATGGCTGCATACGAGTAATAGAACACGGGTCTGTTATAATATGTTGTACACGGGCCTGGGAGGTCAAAATTTGAATAGTATACGGGTGTACTATTACAGGCATAGGAGATACTAGGACGTTCTGTGTGCATTAAAAGGTCGCAGCCAATTTTGGAAAATGATGATTTTTAAAACTATAATACCATCAATTTGATTTTAGATTTTGTACTTTCTTCAAAACACACCAATTTATGACATTTTTCATCATTCTAAACTTACGTTTCAGCAGACTTTCTACAAACAAGACTTTATGACATTTTCTCACAGTCTTTCTACAAATCTACAACCTACCAATAATGCCCGCCTTTGTACAGCATACTATATCCATACTGACTATAGTGAGTGCCTCACATTTAAATAAAGCAATCAAATGAAATAAACCAGTAAACACACATAAAATATTACAGTACAACCAATTTATGTTCGCACTTGCAATTTTTCATTTGGGCCATTTTTACCAATTTTACCAAAAGGCTCAATGCGGAAAGAAAGCGGGACTTTCTCGTCTCTATCTTCCCATGGCATGGCCCACGCAAAAGTTTTAAAACTATGTCCGTTTGGAAAACATGTCGTCTCGGGAGGGTTTTTTACGACTTACAAAAAATGTGCACTACAACATTAAAAGTCTTGCTTTATGTTTTCAAAAACACTCTTGCTTGACGTTTTTCACATTTTAAAAAGTCATTACCCAGTAAGTAATAGAGACGTTTTCTATGTAACGTACAATATTATACTTTGGTAATTTCCTTATTTCGACTTCGACATCGACATAACGACAAATGGCAAATAAACCGTCTCCTCAATCCCCGCATAATATACTATAACCAATGTATAATACACATTTCCAATTAAGCCCTTGTACTATATCAGTATAAGCTTCCAATTGAGTCCAGGTCTCTCACAAAACCTTTGTCAGTTTTTCTACCCTTTGGTTTTGGTATAGTTCCATGCACATCTGTCACTCATACTTTCTCGCGATATTCAATAGTCTAAGGATCTGTATTTTATTTACACACACACACACATTCGACTGTGAAACATAAGTGGGATTATTGAATAAGAATTAATCACAATCCCAAATGCAAGAGCGAGCGGCGGGACACACACACACACGGGACGGGACGACATACTATTAGCATTATATTATATATTTACGCATACATTACACTGGATCGCCTAGCAGACAGCGGCTATTTTGATACCCCCCCAAATTTCTAATTATTTTTGACAATTTCATTACCGTTGATAACAACCCACTGAGAAATATGATTCTCATGTAATAATGATATATGTACCTACTCTACCTTCCTAATGGGGCTGGGAACTTCTATATAGACGGATTCTTATGTCCCCTTTTTTTTCTATACTGAATACTGCATGCAGTGTATATATATAGATATATCAGATCAGTACTAACACATGCATATTATTTAGACCTACAATTCTCCTATGTTCTGTTCGTTACTTCTACTTCTGCCACTGCTCTATCCTTCTCAACTGAATAAAATCTAAATCTAAATAACGAAACAAAAAGGAACGAAGAAAAGTAATACTTTGGAAACATTTCATAATAATATAATAGCCACACACACACAATCCGTCCACCATACACCATACCATCCATAATATGAGGATACGAATCCCAAATCCCAACAACAAACCATAATACCGTACCGAATGAAACCATATAGGAAACGATACCATGACATGGCCATGCAAATGTGCACAACCTAAAAAGCCTCTCCGTCTCTCTCTCTCTCTCAATCAATAAAAAGCAGAACAGTTGAAACAGAAACGACAAGTGTTCACGCCATTCCCTCATTAGAATAAATATATACGGATAAACTCTAAGCTCTAATCATTTTCTTGAATCTGTCTCTCTCTCTCTCTCTTGTGCTACGTATGGTTTTAATCGTTAATCTGCCGGCCAAAAAACTTCTCACTGTTCAGTCTCCAGTCACCAGTACCAGGACCAGTGCCAGTACACACTATGTATGTGTTTCTCTTATTTGCCCCACACTCGATCGACAGACACACACGGGCAGAGAGTCACAAAATAGGAAAATACATAATACGACATACGGCATGGAAGTATAAAGTAAAGTAACCACCACCGTAGCCATTAGATTTCTTTTTATACCTGTAGGTATATATTTATATAATTATATAGTATATTATATAGTATAGGCTTAGCTGCAGTTGTAGGTTGTCGGTTCGTTCTTGTAGCATTTTGATACTCATATTATTACAGCCATTATAGGTTACACTTTTCCTTGTATGATTTGTGTATTGTGTGTGTGTGATATATAGGTATAGGTATATCTATATAGGATTTCATTTTCGTCCCCATTTAGGATTTTTAGGAGCAGGAGAGAGAGAACTGAGAGAACTATCAACTACTGTGTGCTGTGTATTATGTTCTCGTTCTCGCTCCCTATTTGTCCTATATTGGTCTCATTTTGATAGAGATATGTGTGCACTGCAGTAAATATTTTCTTTGATTCGCCAGGCTCGTTTACACGCAATCAAAAATTTTAAAACCAAAGACCAAACAACAAACAGAAGCATGTACGACATAAGACCGTCACCGAGACCGAGACCGAGACCAAGACAGAGAGGGTGCTTTCAATGAAAGTACCTACCTACCTATGGTTGTTTTAATACACAGTTCCGACGCTCTCACCACCACCACGACACAGTCCATTCCTCTCTAAACTCTAAACAAGACAAAAGCTAATAACGAACCGCTTTAATTCTTGAGAGCCGAAAATGAAAATGAAATCAAAATTCAAAAGGAAAACTATGTAGGTAGGTATTTGTCAGAGTATACAATAAGTCCGAAAAGTCAAAACGACGGGAATTAGAAAGCAAGCCGCAGGAAAACGAGGATTTACAATTTACAAAACATTACTGTAGCATATATATAGAGGAATAATTATTACGGAATTTTAGATATATTTGCTTAGTATTTAGTCTATTTAGACGCTAGCGTACATGCTCCTAATGATAATGTTTTCTACAAAGTAAGTAGGCGTTGCAGTAATTAATACTCTAATGCTTTAAATATTAAATTTGAATATGTAATTTCTCCTAATCCTAAAACTTTGATTCTCATTCGGGGCCAGTCCAGTTCAAAGTTACCAGTATGCAGCATGTAATTACTTATTTTACAATGGACGTCGTCTCATATATTATGTAAAAACATGTAATAAGCAAATAAGTTTTGATTGACTGCGTAGTATTATGTTTAAGCTCGAAAAATGTTTTTTGCGTTATTTGCATATATTTCTTTCCCCAATTTTTGCAAAAGTTAAAAATCGAAAATTAAAATGGAGAAGTCATGTAGGCGAAACTCAGGTACTTGGCAAAATTTCGATTTCGAAGTCACACTATATATGTATATGTATGTACAAACACACAATTAATGATCGTGGTCGTACTCGTACTCGTCGCGTACTAAGGCATAAGGCTACAGTTTTAATTGCAAGAATAAAGTAACCACAGCAGCGGAGGAATTACAGGAGAGAGGAAGGGTAAAGAAATAAAGATAATGCTCTATGAAAAAAAATATTTTTATTTTTCATTCAGAGTTCATAACTTTTATAAATGTGAATAAATATATGAATTATGAATGGAAATGGATAAGACGATGGCTGAATGTACTTTTAGACTTTTACAAGTGATATCTGCATCTGTACTGAGCGTGAACGTAGAGCATCGGCAGCATGGAAATGGTAATGGACGTGAACCCTTGATGATGATTTTTTTCCTGGTAGCTTTAGCGATATAGTGTAGTAGGCAACATGTACACGAGTATTATTCAACTTTTAATTG
The DNA here is from genome assembly GCA_034695245.1 of Dicyrtomina saundersi. Lineage (NCBI taxonomy): Eukaryota > Metazoa > Arthropoda > Collembola > Symphypleona > Dicyrtomidae > Dicyrtomina > Dicyrtomina saundersi. The sequence goes on along the minus strand of JAQFZE010001074.1, from coordinate 15,867 downwards.
AAAGTCCATAAGTATATTAGATTTTGTGTGTATTAATTATCAAAAGGTCTGGTGACTGGTTACTGGTGACTGGTGGTGATCTTTATAAAATTAAAATATTTTTGTAATTGTTAATAATTAATATGGCAGTGGGCAATGTCTATAGCTCTATTTTCGTCTCATCCTGATCTATGAGGGTGACGTTTTTAATGCCGAGGGGCGAGGGGGGGGGGGCATATAGTTACAGGCATAGCTACATTTGCCATATGTATTAATACTTATCTTCAAGTATTTATTTAAGTTTGGACTTTGTATGTATCATGTACGCACAATTAATTCTGAAAATTTTCAGACTCTTGTAATATTCTAAAATATTTGAATACATTTTCTTCATGAATAAAAATGATTAGAGTGAAAAATCATAATTATTTATTATTCGACATTCGACTCTTGCTATATATACTGCTAATACTGCCCTATATACTATATGGTATATATATGGCTTCCAATGTGAGTCATGCACCTATTCTACAGTACAGAGTGAGACTGTGAGAGATACTAAATTATCTCCTCTATATAAATTTAATATAGAAAGCCCCATAATAATATATTAATATATACTGATAATATTATGAAAAATAAAATCCCAATTCCGACAACTCCGTCTATGATTATGATTAGTGATTACATAGTAAGTACAGATATATATGCTTTTTATATTTTATTATTGCTGACATTGCTCCTATATGCCACTGCTAGGTCATAATGCTAACTATACAGAGATATACAACCACTGACGACGACGACGACGACGACGACGACTGACTTCATCACTTCTTTTTATCATATTTACAGAAACCATTAAATATTAAAAACTAAGAACTAGATTTTTTTTTCCTTGAAAATAAAAAAAAATCCTCCTATTCATTTGCTCCTTCACCAAAGTTGAACCGAACTTCAAACTATTAATGTTCCACTAATTTCTGTACATTCTACATTCTTCAACTAGGCATCACATACTCGAAATATCCTTATCTCAAAATCCCAGAAAATAAGACAAAGTCAAAGGTCACAGAATTTATATTAAAACTTATCTCTCTTCATACTTGGTCCTAGTCCTGTGGCTGACGCTGGCACTGACACTGGCGCTAGCAATGTGACTGGTGCGTATATGCAATATAATGATAATAATAATGTATAAATTGACGTGTACTTATTAGATAGGCAGAAAACAGAACTTGAATTCGAAGCCAAAGCCAAAGCTCTCTTCTTATCCAATTCGAAAATATGTCCAATAAACACAATCACATGATTATGCCATGAAAGACAGAAAAGAGGAGAAAGAGAGGGAGAGATGGGGAGAGCGAGGACGATAAAGATAGAGACATATTATTCACTACACACAACAAATAACACATATAAGCAGACTTTTGATTTTCAGTTTTGAGTCATGCACTTTATCCAGTGAGATAAGAAATTATTAAGTACACACAACAAGTACTACACGGAACTTATGCATAATATGTGTGGAGACACGGCATACTTTAATGCTGTACATAATAATATTATGTGGCATATGTAGAGCACAGAACAGCACTATTTAACATATACCACGTTCTAGATATTTAGATAGACATTGGCTGCTGGGACTGACTGGGACTTGGACTGGGACGACGACGACAAGGAGGGAGAAAACCAACCAAGACCATATAAGACCAGTATATGGATGTGTTTTTTATAATTTTCTTCTTGGTCTTCAAATAATAAATTTAAAAAAAATAAATTCTAATATGTATTGAAATAATAATAAATTATGTAATTGTACTATATGCATGTTTCAAAATTGATTTCCATTTTAAATATTGACAATTATAATAATGCAGTGAGATTATGTATATGTATAGGTACATGTAACATTAACACTGTACTGCACTATTTAGACCCTTATTTGTTGTTAGCTATGAGTTGGTTCCCTAATAAAAATGATTCACTGTACAAACTGCTATGCTGGGGAAGCTTATTGTTTGATTTACTTTCTTATTAAACAGATAAATTCATCAGTCAGTATAGGAATATAGCTATATGGAAAAATTCATGCATATATTAATAGGTGTCTATTATTCCTTTGTTCTCCTATGCTCCAATTTAATTTTCCACATTAATTTCAAAACAAAGTTACTCACACACACACACAAGTTAATAGACAGGATTTATAATCTACTACAGATATAGATATGAATATGAAATTTTCAAAATCATGGTGTGAAATCATAAATCAAATAAATCCCATTCACTCCACATATCATACCACAATGTCATTCAAGATCATACAGGAGTGAAAAACGAAAACAGAAAATTCAAAGTTGATGATAAATTGACAAGTTATGATAGATTTTTGGAATTTACCTAAATTTACTGTAGTCCGGCAGTTAGCAGTTATGGGGCGAGAGCCAGAATATTATATAGACAATTTATGAAATTATGACATAATTTTGAAAATTACTGTCAATATTTTTTTAATAGCTAAATTTACTTACTATCATAAAATCATAATCAACATTGCTTTGGATGTTGCTATTGGTATAGTGTGCTATTGAGAGACACATTAAGGGAATATGGGGGAAGGCTCGCCTCTTTATAAGGCTCAGGATTATGGCTCTGACTCTGAACTATATGAAATGGTTCTGACTGAATGTAGTTGAATGTTGTGGGATCCTGCCTGATAAAATGGAATGATAATGATATGATTATGATATGGAAGCGAATAGGGACTAAATGCATATTATCTCTCTCTCACTGTCTCTCCTCCTTCGTCTCTGCTCCAATGCTAATGATATGAATTATATGATTAGCATATGAACACGAACATACTATCATTATCTCTCTGTCTCTCTCGAGACTCGGCAGATCCACCCGCAGATGAAACTCTATTACTGTTAATTATTTATCATGGAGACGATATTTGGATTATATAGAGAGCTGTTCTAATATTTATTTGTTTTTCTACATACACTTCGACTTCATACTTCACTTATGCTCAGAGTCACAGTCACACTCACATCTTCATCATCGTACTATTTACATACCACATAGCATGGGTATGAAAGACGTAACGTATTAACGGTATGCTAATGCATATACCTAATCAAATCAAAATCAAAACTAAGCATTCATTTATTAATGGTTCTTGTTCTTTGGTTTCGGTTCACACAGAGTCACATCGTTCAATCCAACTCAATATCAACATACCTACCTATTATACTCACATATTATATATATGTCCTCACATTAATACACTTCAACTTCAAAGTCAAAGTATATTAGTAAAGCACACGCAGATATATAGATATATCTCGCACTGCGTCTTATATACCATATAGTATCGCAGTACTATACTATCAGACACACACTCAAGAATATTATATAGAACTCAAACAACGACAACAAGGAGATAGATACAGATAGACCCATCAGTCAACGCATACCAAAATATCTGTGTAGTACAAATACGACACACAAAACGAAACGAAAGGATGACGATAATTTTTTCCCCATCACCATCGGCTCGGCATCGGCATCACCCTGCCTGCCCATACATCCCTATAGCTATATAGGCTATATACAGATCATTTAGAATTTTGAAATCTACACTATACATATATATCCCTATGTCCCTATCCAAAAAAATCATGAAGATGACTTTTGGCAGTGAGAGAGTCAAGTCGAATTGGAATTGGAAGTTGAAGTCGAAGCCGAACTCGAAGTCGAAGTCGACCATAAGTCAGGCCACGTTTGCGTCTCCTAGTAGGTAGGTACATACATGGATATAATTACATATAAATATAATGTCGCACCACTACCTCTCCGCTAGTAGTGCCATTACTACAGCCGAGTCAGAGCCAGTCCCAGTGCCAGTACGTGAATATTAAGAGGGAGATATATTTATAGAGAGAAGGAATCAAAAACCCAGATAGCTGAATAGAGAGAATAGAGAATAGAAGTTTTTTGAATGCGATATCATTGTGTGTGTGTGTGTTTGTTAGTATATGAAGTTTTTTGATAGGAAGTAATAGGTAATGCTAACATGGCATGGTGTGACATGGCACGGCATGGTCTGGCCAAAGTCAACCCAGACCAGAACCATAGGACCAGGACCAGACCATGCCACAGTACTACTCAGGGCCGGGCGAAGGAATTGCTTTATTAGGCAGCGCAATTTGTTTCCATACAAAAACCACCATTTGGATGTTATTGACGGTTTTCTTTGGTAAAGCAAAATGTTGTATTTACATTTTTTTTTGTATAGAAAAGCTCAAAATGTTCTTTTTACTTGATTCAGAAAAGTGCTCAATGTTCTATTTACATGTTTTTGAGAAAAGTGAAAAATATTTTATTTCCATGTTTTTGAAATGTACAAAAAAAATTTATTTACATGTTTTTGAAAAGTCTTAATATTCTGTTTACATATTTTTGAAAAGTGCTCAATGTTCCATTTACATGTTTTGAGAAAATTCAGGCAGCGGGGGCTGCCTGCGCTGGCCACTTTATCCGGCCCTGGTACTAACTGTGTGGTTGGCGTTGCGACTACAATCCCAAAATCCGCTCGTACTAATATTCAAATGGCAGTATCAAAAAAGTGAGGAGTCGAAAGAACATACAGTCAGTGGAACTTGTAACTAACGAGAGAGAGGCAAAATGGAATGGGATTGCCGAAGCCGAGGGAGAAGTCAAGTTAGTAGTTAAGTCAGGAATAGGAAAAGTGAAGTGAGGAGCTTATATATTGTAGTAGTAGGAGCAGAGATTAGACGAGAGATGAAGAAACATTAGGGAAAAGGAGACGACGAGAGTTTTAGAAAGACGAGAGAGTCAGGCCAGGGTAGCCAGCCAGACCAGACCAGACCAGGCCAGGGAGGCAGGCAGTCAGGCCAGGGCAGAGTGGCAGAGTTAGTTTAGTGGTGTTTAGTGGCAGTGGTGGTGGTGGTGGTGGTTGGTGGTGGTGGTGTTGGTGATGGTGGTTGATGGTGGTGGTGGTAGGCTGAGGCAGTTTTGACTTTGGAGCAGTTTCATTTCAGCATTCACGTCCTCACCATCATCAGTCCCAGTCCCAGTCCCATCTCCCATCACTACCACAGTCACAGTACCAGATCATCAGGACTAAGAAGACCAGCTTCTTCATCTCTCTCCCATCACATCACATCTCTCTCTCTCTCATTTAATATATATTTTATACGAGTCAAGCTTTAGAAAACAAGAAATACGATTAGGATACGAATAATAATAATATTATAAGAAAGGGACGAAATGCAAAGGCATCGGCTCAGGCAGGAGAGAAACGAGAAAATCTGGAAAGTTCAGTTTCAGTTCAGTCGTACAATGTCGCTCTGTGAGGGAAGAAGTACACTTACTTACACATTACACTTTTACAAGTTAGAACCAGTGCACTTGTTCATTCAGCATTCAGGAGAGTTGTTAGTGGGTAGATAGGTAAATATACTTTAATAGAGGACGAGAGTCAGTTCATTTCAATGTAGGGAAAATACACGAGAGATTCGCATTTCTTCTTCTTCTTCTACTTGGTCGTCTCAGTATTATTTCTCAGTCACAATTTATATTTCATTTCCCAACATCCAAGACACTTTTTACCGATCAAGAAGAAGAAGAAGGAGAGAAACAGACCAAACCAGATGAAGCAGGCAGGACTAGGACGACCAACGACAGCGACAAGGACGCTCTTGTAATTTTCTTAACTTGTCTTCTTTAATTATTGTAAGATATAGTCAATAGGACTTACTAGTTAGTTAGCTCTGCAGTGAGGAGTCTCAAGTCATCAGTAGTGAGAGTCAGTCATAGCAATTATCTTTATTCTCAGTCTTGATTCAAACTTCCGTCCTTTTCTTCATCATTGGTCCTTCTTGTCTTGTTCCTATGATGCTCGTCTTTCTTGCATAGTTGATAGTTGATTTTTTTTCTGAGGATCTGCTGAATCTATAAAGTATAAAAATAAATGCCGTACCGTGTGGGTTAGTTGTAAATAGTAGGCACTAGTAGACTTGTGTCCAGTGTGACAGAAGATAGTTAATAAGTCCGGCAACTAATTTTTTAATTAGTATCTAGCAACGCTACTGATATAGTTAGTATTGGGAAATGGGAAGTAAACCAAGAAATTTAAGGAGCTTTATTCAACGCTTCTTTTTTTTGAGTGAGCAGATGATGATGAGAAGACGCAGTCAAAGACAAGCAGAACGTAAGTAATAAGTATCAAGTAATTAAGTTGTATACATAAGTCATTCTAATAAGTGGTATTTGGGAGAGAGCGGAAGGGAAATATTCGTATTCAGATTTCATCTCCTGACTGACTGACTGATTTACTGACGGACGGGCGGACTGATACTGGAACTGGAGTCTCTTAAGAAGACCCACACCGAGACTCGAGACGGAAGTGAAGTCTTGACTTAATTCATAATTTGAAATAAGTACACACACGAAAGAAAATCCTGGAGAGAGCCTCCTTTTTACTTACTGGAGATTGAAGAGAGAAGTTTTTCTCAGCTCAAGTTTTTTGATTCAACATATTCTGAATGTTCACGAGTCCATCTTACAGGGCAGGATTAGAGTATTATTTGACAATAATTACGCACATTGTTGAAATACTCAGTGAAAGCTCTAATACTGTCAGGTAATGATGTCCTCTGCATTCCAAGTACGACAAACTAACAAACACAAACAAGAAGAAGGGAGAGGAAAGGAAGAAGAAGAAAATCTGGAATCTCTGGATTCTGGATGATGAGCATCTCGGACTCGTCATCTCGTCAGTCAGTCAGCTCGTCCTCGTCCTCGTGCTATCATCCTTCCGTTCTATTCCATTCCATTGATGGCTACAAGAGCATGGCATCCCAGCATTCGCATGTGGTTCCGTCTCACAGACACAGACACTGGATGAAAATCATGAATTGAAGAACAATATCTTTGGCCCTATGCTTGCTCTTTGCTGCCTGTAGCACTATCAACATGAAGATTCTCCAACTCGATCCGAAGCCGAACCAACACTAACAACTCCACGTTTGATGCAATCCTCGCATACTGCTGCTGCTTCTCCAAACTGCTCGCTGAATACTGACTACTACTACCACTTACTACTACGGACGACGGACATGGTGAGGGAAGAACCGCATTGCATTCCGTTTTCCCGTATCGTATTTTTTTTTTTTTTTTTATAATTTCGTGTACGCTTTTTTTTTTATACTTCTTCGTCTTGTACTTCTTTCCCTTTTCCTATCCTATAATCGTATATCGGATACAGTCCTACTGATATCTCCTACGCTATAGTCATTTTGTCAGTCAGCAGTCTCGCTCAATTTCCATTTCTGAATGTAATTCTCTACTACTACCATTCCTTACTATCAACCTACTCACACTACTTACTCCATGACTAATACTGACTGACCATTTTGCAGTAGTTGTTCCAATACTACCCTTTTACTATATACGTATACTCGTAACAACTAACAAGGTTTGATTTCGACTTTTCGACAAGTCCCAAATTCTTTTAATGACAAATCCAATAAATAGGCAGTTATACAAGTATTGTAGGTAGGTACATATAAGGCATGATTTTTATAGGCTTCTCTATCTAGCATTTGACACACACGATAGATTGTTTTTTTTTGGTTGATCAGGATCAAATCAAATCAGAATCAAATGTTTTTAACTTGAGCTGCTGTGATTTAAATTTAAGTTCCAAAAGATTTATTACCATTCAAATAGTAATTATTATTCCGATATGAGGATTTAACACAACGTCATTCAACTATATAATAAAAAAACATTAAACCCATTAAACTTCCTTTAATTTACTATTAGTAGTCCAGTCGGAGTCCGAGTCAGAATAATAAATAAAGTAGAGAGAAGTAAGTAAGTAATGTTTCCTTGGTTTATTTTTTTCCTCTTTCTTATTTCTCTCCAGTAGTAGTAATAGTAGTAGTAGTAGCAGTAGTGTTATTTTTTTTTATAGAAAACAAGATAGAATCTGTCCATGTCCGCTATACATTTTACATTGAGCATACTCTCTGAGACTACTGTGAGTAAGTTCTAACAAAACAAAATAAATGATTTTGGTTTTCTCGTTGATATAGTTTAGCTTGTGTGTTGTGTTGTTGTTAGTAGATGTTTCAAAATCCTCAACAAAATCCAAAACGAAAATGAAAAACAACTGCGCATATGTTTGATAGATAAAATCCAGTGCCAGGACTTGACTCGTCAGTCAGAGTCATTCAGTTAGCACCAGTAAAGGAAGGAGTAGTAGTACTACCACCATACCACCAAACTCAAGGAAACCGATGCCAATACCTAAAAAGAAGTATAGGTAGGTACATGCAGTCCCACATAGTATTAGTACTAGTTCAACAACATAATATGAGTGAGACCTGCTGCCTTCACGAATATACACGATGCGATATACGATACGAAACTTCTCTCTCCTCTACAAAACTAAAACATACGTGTCGAGATGTAGGTAGTATAAAGGTAGTTTCAAAAAAGTCTGTAGAGTTTTCTGCTGTAGAAGTAAGTAGTAGTACTACTACATAATAGGTACGAACGAGTATATAAATTATTGAATCGCATGCGGCTTTTACTTTAGACGAGTAAAGTAAAAGAATAGTCTTCTTCTACAACACTTTGCTTTCTACATTCTCTACTTACTACAGAGTCGAATTGGAATTCTACATCTGTATTCCCTCTCTTGCTCTTATACATACTTTAGTTTATAGTGCATAGTCTATAGGTATATACTTGATACAGAGTTTCACAAGTGTACTAAAAACATACACAAGCAAGCTTGCTTAAACTCCTATAACTTGGAGACTTTATCAGCAAAACTGCTTGTGTGCTCGTATCTCTCTGCGTCTATAAGGATATCTGAATCTGGCTGACTCTTTGAGTATATTTTAGCAGTCATAGTTCGTATTCGTATTTCGAATTTTGTTATAGTCTTGAGCTTCGATGTAGCTTAGTTTTGGTGGATCGTACTTTAGTTAGTGCCATTGTAAATTGTGTATATGTAGGTAGGTATATTTATATTTCATATATATAATCAGCAATGCAGTATTGTGTTACGCTCTTGTTCACTTGTTAGTTAGGAGGATAGGATGATGCGTTGCTGCTAGTAGTTAAAGTAGGACTAGGACTAGTGCTAAATGCTAATATTTTAATACTATATACTACACTAGTTGACTCACATTAGGTGACTTTCGATGATGCGTTAGCTTTTTGAGCTTTCCTCACATCGTCCAAAAAGATACAACTCGCGTACTGGTGCTGGTACTGGTACTGGCACTGGGCCTGGTTCTGGTGTAAGTATATAATTTACATAAGGACAGATAGAATCTGTTAGAGATGTATCAGTTTCACTAGTCACTAGAGGTTAAGCAGTATGTTTTTTTTCTCTCTCTCTGTCTAAATTTTAATGTGTCCACAGATAATTCCCTAATTACCTCTACCTCCCCATGGCCTACAGTCTAAGTTGTAGGTAGGAGGGAGGAAGGAGGGACTCTATGTAGATAGTTTTACGATGTTTATGTTTATATCTGCTCGGTTAGGGATAATGGGAGAGAGGAAAGTATAACAAAACAAGCTACATAATTAGTTACTTATGATGTGGAGGGAGATGATGCTAAAGAGGCTTAAGTTAGTGTGTAATAACATTATTATTAATATTCCTACACATACGTTACAGACAGGCACAGACGGTGACGGTATTATTTTAAAGGTTTTAAAGTTTTTAAAGCCTCTATTATGTGAAATGTGGTAGTGGTGATGATGGTGGTATGGTATGTTAAGCCTTTTTGAATTTTGAAATTGTATATTGTATAGTTAGTAATGTATACCCAGTAGTGATAATAATTTGATAATGAATTTTTGAGAATGCTATATGTGTGTAAAGGGATCACATTAATTTCCACACATTATTGCGCACTGTCTGTACAATTGGATTGGATTTTTGGATGAGTAGATAGCTGAGTTTTCATTTTGACTTTTTCAAGTGTACACATCTACTTATCTACACAGTAATTGTCAGGGCCGGATAATGTGGCCAGCGCAGGCAGCCCCGCGGTTGCCTCCTTTTTTCAACTTTTCAAAAACATGTAAATAGACCATTTCACACTTTTCAAAAATATCTAAATAGAACCTTTTACACATTTCAAAAACATGTAAATAGACCATTTCACACTTTTCAAAAATACGTAAATAGAACATTTAACACTTTTCAAAAACGTGCAAATAAAACATTTAAAACTTTTCAAAAACGTGCAAATAAAACATTTCACACTTTTCAAAAAAAAACCTGTAAATAGAGCATTTTGCAAATTTCAGAATCAAGTAAATACAAAATTTGTTACATTTTAGTTTACCAAAGAAAATCTTCAATAAAAACCCCCAAAATGGTGGTTTTTATATATGGAAACAAATTGCTGCCTAAAAGCAAATTCCTTCGTCCGGCCCTGAGTAATTGTAGTGTACCTAGCAACAATTCGTATTCATATAATATATCATAAAGTTGAGCTGCTCCTTTAATCGTATCGTATCATATCGTTCACAGAGTAATGTTAATGTAATAAGTAATACTGACTGATAGTATAGCACCATAATAATATAGCGTGATGAAATATTAATTTCCATCGTCACAATGTGTAATTATCTGTGGAGTCTCATCCTCCTACTGTCTCTATTATTTGTGTCTCAATATATTTCAATTTTTCTACTCTCTCGTCGGAATGATTTGTATTTTTGATGCGTATTTTTGTCTTGCACTGTGTGATATTTTATTATTTTACATTGAAAATTGAGAAGCTCCTCCTTCCTCTGCATTAATATTTTTCTGACTTAACAGTATTACAGTATTAGAGCAGTGCAGACTGCAGACTGCAGACAGAGGGAAGAAGAGCGCTCTAAATTTTTTTTAGTGTTAATGTGGTATGTAATTGTAAACCTCATATAGAATAGAGGAATGACATGTATGATAATTACTTACTATTTTTGAATGCTTATTATTAAAGCTGATTCAGTCAGTGTGAGTATCATCATGGTATTATTATTATTGTATACTTGATACTCACACACAAGCTGCAACTTTATACTTTTGATACTTTTATTAATTACTTTCTACACTTTGGAACATGCATTATAAACTGGGATTGCTGCTGTTATGTTGCCAGGGAAGAAGGGACTGCAAATGCAGGTATATCAAATCTCAAATGAACCTCGATCTCGTCTACAGTTCTAGATTTTTAACGTCTAGATTTTATGTACTAATATAGCCCCACATTTTATGTACTAATACGGTCATATAGAGCCAATGCTGCAAAAATATTTTATACTTCCTATATAGCAATCTAATTGCAAGGAAAACAAGAGGTCGTTCTCGTTTTTCATATACATATATAGCAGTGCCATTCTACCAGTCATAATTTTTTTTTTCGTCTTGGTCTGTCTTTTTTCCCTCCATGATGATGGTGTTGAAATAAAATCAATTTTTTTTTCGTGTTTGCTTGACTTTAATGGTTGAGTTATATACTACAGGCTGGACGACTTGAACTATATAATATGAATATGTGACTCTTATTTTGACTGTGTATACGTATGCCGAGATTATTGAGATGGCAGACCACAAAAAATGCAAAAAGACGACGGCGACAAACAGTTATACAGTTTAATAGTCCGGCCTGCTCCTATTTTTTTGTTTTCGTTCTTTCCTAGGTATTTTATATGGTACATGCTGAATGTTTTTCTTGGTTTGGTTTGGTCATTTGGTCTACTTATTAATTGTGGTGCTTTACTGATAATTATAACAATTTAGTAAGGGCTAATTATATATGTAGGTCCTCTCACAGGACTGTGTAAGTCCTCATGAGCCAATTTTTAATTGGTCCTGATAACGCAAAAAAATAGTAGACTGAATTTCATTTTTTGCATTTTAAAGGTGTTTGATTTATTATTATGTCAAAACCTATCATTTCCTATACCGATTTAAAAAGTGAATATAATTTTGTCAATTTCTTAAATATTAGAATCCAATTTGCATATACTACTGACTGCTATATAGGACTCTGGACTACTAGGGTTTGAAATGCGTGTTATTTAAGTACTATATAGAGAACTCTTAAAAGATTGTCGTCTTTGTTTTAGTTTTCGTGAATGTCTGCGATCTCTGACCTGGGAATGGGATGTATGGAAGAAAGCGGTAATATATGTAAAAGCGGTCGAGTTTCTTGTATGTCATTGACTGGGAAAGTAGGTACCTACTACCTTACCTACATTTAAATTTGAAATGCATCTAATTAAAGCACGGCAATGTTGTTATCTGAAAGGAATTTTCTTTTTCTGTGTAACTTGATTCATATATGGTAATATACGTATAGATGAAGTAAAGCCCAAGTAGGAAGGTACGTACGGTACGATCCATTCATATAGTTTAAAAAAATCTAAAACTTTGAGAATCTGGTTCTATGGTAGTATCCCTTTTGTTTCCCAGCCTAGTCCTGTATTAGTAGTATATGATAATATTGTACTTTTTGAAAAAATGTAAAATAATATAACACTATTATAAAATTGACATTAATTTACATTTGTAAGATTTAAATCTAATAGTCGGTTTTGTTTCTGAACATTTGATTTATTTTGGATTAAATAATATCAAAAACGTCTACACACTACAATTTACACAGGAAAAACATTTGAATCTTTGAATTTTCCTAATTTATTTAAATCTGTAATATTAACCCTTGTAAAACAATGAAATAAAATTGTCATAAATATATACGCTAGTAAATCATTTTAGCCATTGCCCTATTATGCATCTAATCATTACTAATATACATCCGCATCCGACCGAATAACTGTGGATTACATTATGTAGATTATGATTGATTATACTGATACTGAACTTAACATATGGTGTGTTTGGTCTGAACATACGCATTGATTTGGTAATAAACGAGATGCGGCAGACATGATGGAAATTTTGTATCTACTTGTCAGTATCTACCGTATTTTCTCTTATAGTAGACGGGTCTCTATTAGTAGTCGGGGATCGAAGTCGGTAGTATGTAGTAGGCGGAGTCGGCTGTACTATTAGACAAAATACGGTATCTCAATTAGAATTACATTAGTAGCATATTACCACGAACGGCAACGGCAACGGCCACAGCACAGCTCCCGTTTAACTATTAATATCTGTAAATATCTCCACAAAAAATACTGAAAATAGGAGGATATATTAAATATAATAATAAAATCACTCTCAGTACATACTCCACATTATCTCTAATCTGTAAATGGTTACTGTAAATCTCTGTGTAAATGGGAAATCCTGTAGCCATGTTTAGTCAAGTCAAAATTCCCCAATATTGAAAATAGGATTGGGGAAAAACTATTCAAGTGAAATAAATAAATTTACTTGTATAGAAAACTGTGTATAGAAACTACACATAGAGAGAATGTTAGAAAATTTAAATTTTTCCAAGAGTCAAAAATAAAATATTCCATCTTCTCAATCTATGACCTACTAGATAACACTTGAACTTTGCTCTCTCTCCCTCCCTCTCGAGTGCTCGTATGAGTCCTGTTTCTGTTTCTGGTATTGTCGCTCTCAACTCAAAAACTCAACATATATTGACTGACTGACAAATGTCTCTCTCTGTATGTGGCTTTAACATTCAACTTTAGCTTTAGTGTTTATTAGGCTTTCACGTCGCTTTGCATGCCTCGTTTTTCTGTGTGAAGAGTGAACAGTGTCTCATTTTATTTTCAGGATGATAATGATAATTTTTTCTTTCTATATAACGAATTTAAACAGAATGAAAAAAAACGACGTTATATATGATTATATTACTGTTTTTTTCTCTTCATTTTACATAATTACATACACACATATAGTCATACACACTGATATTTGCCGTTTGCCGCATATACTTTGAGGACAAAATATGTGGTGGATGTGGATTGTGGATGTCGATAGTGGATTCGATATGACACCTTTCAACGTCAGCTTCACTAGTCACTCATACCACTGTGTGACTTTTTGTGTACTCTGTCCCCCTATATCTATATACTTACTAGAAGTGACTTCTATTATATGCATACTGTAGACTGTAGACTGTACTAACACCAACCAAACCAAAACCAGAACTCAAAAAATGTAAGCGTACTTACTTACTTATCGTTAGTTACTTTACTTTTTACAATTTTATATATGACTAAAGCTAAACAATTAACAACGTGTACATACTGACACAGAGCACAATTTAGTATTTAGAATAATACAAACACACACACACACATAAACATACACGGAGGCACACACACACACACAAAACTCAAACTCAATGATTTCTGTTCTGTGTGTGTAGGTACCTGCATGCAGCATTTTGATTCCAAGGAAAACCTGTTCAAGATAAAAATGTTATTTAATATATTCAAGTTTTTTATTAGTACTTTGACTCGGCTTTGGTCTCTCTCTCCGGAGCTACTTCACTATGTGTATGTTATTTCTCTCTCTCCCTATGTCAACTCCATGGAAGAAAAAATTTGTCAACTTTTCCTACTATATACTACTACTACACACATACAGAACACACATTCAAAAGCAAAGTAAACGCAAGCAATTCAATGCATTCGAAGCAAAGTAAGAAGGGAAAAAAGCAAAAGCTTGTTGTATTTGTATTGTAGAATGTGGACTTATTATTGCATTGCAGTACTTTCTGCCCCAACTACTTACATATACCTATACTATAAAAAAAAACACTGTAAAAGGGAACTATATACAGAAGCAAAATAAGAGATGCTACGTGCCTTGAGCCATCACCATTCACCATGATATGATGCTGCTATGGTTATGGCTATGGCACGGCGGTATGGCATGGTATGGTATCGCATGGTCGTTTGCTTTGGTTTACTTTGCTTTGCATTGAATTGCTTAAACTGCTTTGATTATAATATTATATGTATATAGGTATAGGCATATAGGTACTGGTACTACTACTGATATGTATCAGCGGGTGAGGACGAGGACGAGGACGGGATCCTCTTATTGAACGAATAATGTAATGTTTTAGAATTTGAATACTATATAGTGTTTTTAGTATAGTGGTTAATTCAGTTTCAGTTTGAGACTCACTGAGACTGAGAGATAGAGATACTTCATTTTGATAATAATTTCGTAGGTATATCAGTCAAGAGTCAAGAGAAGACCAAGACGAAGAAGAAGATGAAGAAAAAAAAACTATACGCTGTATGTGGCATTATCTGTATGGACAAAAAGCGGAGTCCAAAACAGTAATAGGCTACGGCTACACGGCCATTGGATAGTGGGAATGCGGCAGTGTAGGTGTATTATATAGTGAGATGCTTTTATACTACTTACTTACAGGTACAGGTACAGATGTTAAAATACAATCTAAAACTACATATTTAATAGCATGGTATATAGCAAGTAGGTATGTACGTCCAGCCTCCAGACTCCAGGACGTCCAGTATATACAAAACAAACCAATAATTCCAATATACAAGAAGTGCTAAGTCAAAAATCAAAATTCAATGGTGACGACTGTGACGGTGGCTATATATCTATATATATAAAATATTTTATGTTATGGAGATTATGTAGAAGAAAAAAAAATGAAGGAAAAAAATTTTTCAAGTAGCTCTACTATCTTCAAATGGATCCAAATTTTCTACTGGGATGTAGGGACTTATATACATTATTTATATTTGAATTTGATTGAATTTGAAGTTAAAGGAAAAGGAAGCCTTGGATATTTTAAAGAAAAAAATATATGGTGTTTTTAGCCGGGACCCATGTGTCCTCAAGGGGACCTCAGAGACAGAGACCGA
>JAQFZE010001073.1:0-20045 GCA_034695245.1 Dicyrtomina saundersi | reverse complement strand
TTACCTATAGTTTTTAAGTCTCTTGTATTTTCTGATATTGACTACGGTCTTGTTATGTATGCTCGAGTGTCTGATTCTCTTGTATGTAAAATTCAAAATGTTTTGGACCATTACTTAAAATGTTTAAATTTTAAGGGTTACCATTTTAATACCATGTTAAAGCGGCAGCTTGGGTTGCCAACAGGAAAGCCAAAGAATAATATTGACATGATAAGTTTGTATGAAACATTTAGCCTATTAACGGTAAAAGAAAGAATCATTTATGTAACGGCATCAGTGACACGTATGCTTACGAAGCAAACTGATAAGCTCGATTGTATTCTAGAAATTATTGACCCAAGAAAATTGAATTTGCGTAATAAGCATAAACTAGTTGTTTTAAGGAAATCCTCATTTTTTCACAATTGTTTTCAATACAGAGCCGTTCAAATCTGGAACTCCCTTCCAGCGTGTGTTGTAGGTATTGAAAATGTGAAGAATTTTCAATTTGAATTAAGTAAATGGCTTATTCAGCAACGGCATAATATTTATGTATAATATACTATAATTTTCTAAATCTTATATCATTGTAGAATAGTTAATGTAAACCTAGAAATGTCTGCTCTTGGAAATCAGTGTATATGCGCTGAATGAATTTGACAATAAAGCTATTACATTACATTACATTACAAGTAACTATGATAAAGAAATTATTGTTTCACAAGTGGGTTACTGCTAGGTCACCATTGAAGTCCAATTGTCCAGATTCTGTCCGCTAAGGACTATTTGTCCGGAATTCATCCGGATTGCATATTTGTCTGGTATTTGTCAGGAAATACATTAAACGATATTAAAATCCAATTTTTATGCTAACCTGCATAAAATATCCAAATTAAAATCAAACATGACACACATCAGTTACACATTTCAAAACAAAAAAGGGTTGACGTACTTGGAGATATTTTGGCCGGACTCAAAAATCAAACTGGAGTCTGTTATTTTAGTTTGAACGCGTCGGATTTCAAACTGGTGGTACCAATCAAGAGAGATTTGTTAGTTCTAGCGTTCAAAACTCTCAAAGTTGGAAATTTTCGAAAATAATAGGGTTTACGTACTTAAAGATATTTTCGCCAGACTCAAAAATCAATTTTATAGAGTCTGTGATTTTAGTTTAAACGCGTCGTATTTCTAACTAGTTGAACTAGTCAAGAGAGCTAATGTAGTGCTAGCGTTAAAAACATTTAAAATTGGAAATTTACAAAAAAAGTAGGGTTGACGTACTTAAAGATATTTGAGCCATACTCAAAAATCAACTTTCCAGAGTCTTTAATTTTAGTTCAAACGTGTCGTATTTCAAACTTGTCGTACAAATCGAGCGATTTTTGAAAATTCTAGCGGTAGAAATTGTCAAAGTTTGAAATTTCTAAAAAAAAGTAGAGTTGACCTACTTGGAGATATTTTGGCCGGACTTAGAAAACAACCTTCTAGAGTTTGTAATTTTAGTTTAAACGCGTCGGATTTTAAACTAGCGTCACCAATTAAGATCGCTTTGTTGGTTTCAGAGTTAAAAACTCTCATAACTGGAAATTTTTATAGAATGTGGAGTTGACGTACTTGGAGAAATTTTAGCTGGATTAAAGAATTAACCTTCTTAAGTCTGTAATTTTAGTTTTACGCGTTTAAATTGGTGTTACTAATCAAGAAAGCTTTGTATAGTTGGGCGTTAAAAACTCTCAAAATTTGAAATTCCTAAAAAAAGTAGGGTTGACGTACTTAGAGATATTTTAGCCGGACTCAGAATTTAACCTTCTAGAGTCTGTAATTTGAGTTTGAATGCGTCACATTTCAAACTAGTAGTACCAATCAATAGAGCTTTCTTAATTTAAGCGTTAATCTTTTAAATTTGGAAATTCAAAAAAAACATTGGGTTGACGTACTTAGAGATATTTTAGCCGGACTCAAAAATCAACCTTCTAGAGTCTACAATATTAGTAAAAACGCGTAGGATTTTAAACTTGTGGTACCAATTTAGAGACTGATGTTAGTTCTAGCGTTAAAAACTCTCAAACTTGCAAATTTATAAAACAAACGGTTGCCGTTCATAGATATATTTTTTAATAAAACAACCTTCAAAAGTCTTTAATTTTAGTTTAAACGCGTTCTAAACTAATGGTTTCTAACTAATGGTACCAAATAAGCAAGCTAAGTGAGTTCTGGCGTTAAAAGTTTTCAAGATTGGAAATTTCTAAAAAAAAAAGGTTGACGTACTTAAAGATATATAAGCCGGACTTAAAAATCAACTGTCTAGTGTCTGTAGTTTGAACGAGTAGAATTTTGAACTAGTGGTACCAATTCAAAGAATATTGTTAGTTTAAGCGTTAAAAACTCAAAGTTGAGAATTTAAAAAAAAAGGGTTCGATTTCTAACAAATGGTACCAATCAAGAGTGCTTTGTTAGTTTAAGCGTTAAAACCTTGCAAAACTGGAATTTAAAAAAGTAGGGTCGACGTACTTAGAGATATTTTAGCCGTACTCAGAAATGTACCTTCAAGAGTCTGAAATTTTTGTTTAAACGCGTCGTATTTTAATCTAAAGGTACAAATTGAAAGGACTTTGGTAATTCTAGCGTTAAAAATCCTAAAAATTTCTAAAAAAAGGATAGTTGACGTACTTGGAGATATTTTAGCCAGATTTAAATATAAACGTTCTGAAGTCTGTAATTTAAATTTAAATGCGTAACGTTTGAAACAAGTAGTACAGATCGAGAAAATGTTTTTAATTTAAGCGTTAAAAATTTTCAAAATTAGACATTTCTAAGAAAAGTAGAGTTGACGTACTTAAAAATATTTTCGCCAGACCCATAAAACAACCTTCTAGAGTCTGTTATTTTTGTTTAAACGCTTTGTATTTTTATCTAAAGGTACAAATTGAAAGGACTTTGGTAACTCTAGCGTTAAAAATCCTAAAAATTTCTAAAAAAAGGATAGTTGACGTACTTGGAGATATTTTAGCCAGATTTAAATATAAACGTTCTGAAGTCTGTAATTTAAATTTAAATGCGTAACGTTTGAAACAAGTAGTACAGATCGAGAAAATGTTTTTAATTTAAGCGTTAAAAATTTTCAAAATTAGACATTTCTAAGAAAAGTAGAGTTGACGTACTTGAAAATATTTTGGCCAGACCCATAAAACAACCTTCTAGAGTATGTTATGTTAGTTCAAACGCGTAGAATTTTAAGCTAGTAGTACTAACTGAAAGAGCTGTGTTAGTTAAAACTTTAAAATCTCTCAAAGTTTAGAATTTCAAAAAAATCAGGGTTGACAGAATTGAAGTTATTTTGACCGGACTCAGAAATTAGCCTTCTAGAGTCTGTTATTATAGTTTAAACGCGTCGATTTTCAAACTAGTGATATTAATCGAGAGCGCTTTGTCAGTTGTAGCGCGTAAATTTCTCAAAATTAGAAATTTCTTTTAAAAGTAGGTTTGACGTACTTGGAGATATTTTGGCTAGACTAAAAAATCAACCTTCTAGTCTCTATTTTTAGTTAAGATTTCTAACCAGTGGTCCTAATCAAGATAACTTTGTATGTTCTAGCGTTAAGAATTCTCAAAATAGGAAATTCACAAAAAAATTAGGGTTTACGTACTTAAAGTTACTTTGGCCGGACTCAAAAATCAACATTCTAGAGTCTGTATTTTTATATTGAACGTGTCATATTTCTAACTAGTTGTACTAGTCCAGAGAGCTCATTTAGTTCTAGCGTCAAATACTCTCAAAATTGGAAATTTACAAAAACAGTAGGGTTGACGTGCTAAAACACATTTTGGTTATACTTAAAAATCAACATTCTAGTCTGTAATTTTAGTTTAAACGCGTCGTATTTCAAACTAGGGGTACAAATTGAAAGAAATTTGTTGATTTTAGAGCTGTAATTTCTCAAAATTGGAAATTCTTAAAAAAAGTACGGTTAACGTACCTAAAGATATTTTAGCCGGACTCAGAAATCAACATTCTAGAGTCTGTTATTTGAGTTTGAATGCGTTAAATTTCATACTAGTCGTACCAATCGAGAGAACTTTGTTAGTTCAAGCGTTAAAACCTCTAAAACTTGGAAATCCAAAAACAAGTAGGGTTAACGTACTTAAAGATAGTTTAGCTAGACTTAAAAATTAACATTCTACAGTAAATTTTAGTTTAAACGCGTTTTTCTAATAAATGGCACCCATCGAGTTTAAGCGTTAAAACCTCTTAAAACTGGAATTTAAAAAAGTAGGGTTGACGTACTTGGAGATATTTTAGCCGGACTCAGAAATGTTTGATAAACTAGTGGTACTTATTGAGATAGCTTTGTTAGTTCTAGCAATAAAAACTTTTAAAGTTGGAAAATCTAAAAAACAATAGGGTTGACGTACTTGTATATATTTTAAATGGAATCAGAAATCATCGTTCTAGAGTCTGTAACTTTAGTTTAAACGTGTTGGGTTTGAACCTACTGGTACCAGTCATGAGAAATTTGTGAGTTCGAGCGTTAAAAGTTCTCAAAAATTGAAACTTAAAAAAAAAGTATGGTTAACGTACTCAGAGAAATTTTGGCCGAACTCAGAAATCAACCTTCTAGAGTCTGTAACTTTAGTTTGAACGCGTCGGATTTTAAACTGGTCGTTCTTATCTAGAAAACTGTGTAGGTTCTAGCGTAACAAACTCTCAAAGATAAAATTTCCAAAAAAAGTAGGGTTGATGTACTTGAAAATATTTAGTCCGGGCTCAGAAATCAACTTTTTAGAGTATTTAATTTTTGTTTGTGATTTCCAACTAGTGGTACCAATCAAAAGATTTTTGTTACTATTAGCGTTAACATTACCTGAAGTTGGAATTTTCCAAAAGAAGTATCTTATTGGAAGACGTTTTGGCCAGACTTAGAAATCAACCTTCTAGAGTCAGTAATTTTAGTTTAAACGCGTTAGATTTTAAACTAGTGGTACCAGTCAAGAGAGCTTTCTAAGTTCTAGCGATAAAAACTCTCAAAGTTGGAAGTTTCTAAAAAAGTGAGGTTGACGTACTTAAAAATATTTTAGATAGACTCCAAAATCAACATTCTAGAGTCTGTAATTTTAGTTTAAACGCATCGTATTTCAAACTAGTGGTACAAATCGTAAGAAATTTGTTACTTTAAGCGTTAAAAAATCTCAAAATTGGAAATTTCTATGAAAAGCAGGGTTGACGTACTTAAAAATATTTAAGCTGGACTCAGAAATCATCATTCTAGAGTCCGTAATTTTAGTTTAAACGCGTTGGATTTCAAACTATTTGTACCAATCGGGAGCGCTTTGTTAGTTTGAGCGGTAAAACCTCTCAAATTTGGACATCCAAAACAAACGTAGGGTTGACGTACTTAAAGATATATGGGCTGGACTCAAAATCAACCTTCTAGACCCTACAGTTTTAGCTTGAACGCAAAGAATTTTATACTAGTGGTACCAATTTAGAAACTATTGCTAGTTTCAGCGTTAAAAACTCAATTTGAAATTTCATCAAATAATAAGAATTATTCAGCCTAGTGGTTGAAAACAAAGAAACGAATAATGATAATTTAGTAAACTGATTCAACATAGGAATTAAATGACCATCAGTCAGACTAAAAAACTCAACATATACAATTTAGGTAAACAGTGATGACTGCGTAGTTTTAAAAGTAATTATGTAGAGGCTTTTTTCTGTTTAGATACAACTTAAATTAGAAAGAATCTTTAATTTTGGGTCAACTGGAAAGCAAAAGAACTTAAAAAGACCCAAATCGGTTAAATAAATAAATTTTGAAAACCACAAAGGAATTTTTGAAAGTTTATAACTAAGGAGATGTCAATGATGTAAGACAAGTAAGCAAACGCCGTCTAAAATTCCATACATTTGATATAAATCAAGAAATGTAATGTTGAGAATACCGCAAGGCAGCTGACGATTGCAAGACCATTTGACTTGTGTAGGATTTGATTATAGGTAGTTAACCACAATATGTCTGGTATTGGAGTCCAACATTACATCTGAGTATGTATGAGAAATTATTAAGTACAGCTTGTAAGTAATAGAGTAGTGTAATAGAGTCCATACAAATAACAGCAAGCAAGCCATTCCACAAACAACTAAGTATCATTGCTGTATATTGCTCTCCTAAATACACAACTAATTTAAGTGACGAGCTAACGTCAGTGCTACAAATTCAAGGCGACAATGAAACATACCTACTGGGAGACTGTAATGTGGACCACTCTCACGTAAATTCCAAATCTAAGGAATTTAGGTTTATAACAACAGAATGTGGATTCCATCAGTTAAGTAAAGATAGGACAAGAACAACAACAACAAGCAGCACAACAATCGACCTTATTCTTACAAATAATCCTGAACTACAAACGGAAAGTAGAGTGATAGCAAATAGCATAGCTAATCACAACTTAATTTATACAGTAAGAAAAGTATCACAGGTACCTAGGAAACAAAAATATCAACCACAAGGAGTATTGAAAAATTCGACATAAAACTCATAAACAAATTTGAAACAGCACCTTGGTCTATGCTTGAGTTCTGTACTAACGTGAACAATGAATTTGAATTTTTCATGACCACAACCAGGTACGTAATAGAATGCATAGCACCTGAAAAAAAAGTCCGAACAAATACCAACAAACCCAAATGGCTAACAGCGGATATTCAAAACCTGATATTTACGCGGAACAGGCTTAAAAAACAAGCTGAAACAACAACGATGACGTCAGACTGGATACAATATAAAGCATTAGGAAACCAAATAAATCGGCAAAAGGACTTACTGAAGGCAAACAACATAAAAACTACAGCTAGCAAAAATAAAAACTATAGCAAACAAATATGAAGGTCACTGAACGAAGATATAGGTAGTGATAAGATGCAAAACACAATTAATGCTATCAAAACCAATGGCAAATCCTATGAATCAAATAGTAATATAGCAAATTTCTTATGTAAGCAGTTCACATCCGTTCAACCTACCCTTATAAACACAGACCCAATTGAGTTACTACAAAATGCAGCTAAAAGACCAACGGTGGAACTTACGAATATGCTAATTGAGGAACACGACGTTATGCAAGCAATTAAATCTCAAAAATCTGATAAAGGGTAAGGCGCCGACAAAATCCACATAAAGTTAATTAAAATTCTTTGCACACCAATCTCAAAAATACTTGCCTGTCTTTTTCAACATTCCATTAACAACGGAATCCATCCGGATTGCTGCAAACAAGGAATTGTCATTTCTCTTTACAAAAATAAAGGGGAAAAATCAAACCCGGACAACTACCGTCCTATAGCAATACTACCTACTATATCCAAAATATTCGACTGGATAGTGCACAAAAAGCTTAATCATTTTTTAGACGCAAATAATTTAATGTCAACATGCCAACATGGGTTCGTAAAGACTTCTCTACAACAAGTGCTCTGTTAGAATTTACTAACGACTGCTACATTGCAGGTGACAAAGAAATGCACACAGGAGCAGTATTTGTGGATTTCACTAAAGCATTTGATTTAATAGCACACGACCAACTAATTGCAAAAATGAAAAATTTGGGAATTAAGGCAGACCTATTTAAGTGGTTTAAATTGTACCTAAGTAATAGAAACATACAAGTTAAAGTTGGTTTTACTTTATCAGACCCAAAGCAAATAACAGGAGGAATCCCACAAAGAAGCTGTCTATCGCCACTTTTATTTTCTATCTACATAAATGATCTACCTAATATTTTCACAAAATGCAAATGTATCCTGTACGCAGACGACTTGATAATTTACTACACAGCGGCAGATACTTAAGAAATAAGGGATATAATCAATACTGATTTCAATAACATATACACTTGGACAAGAAAAAACAATGATTATAAGTCAGGAAAAAACAAAATGGATGATGTTTAAATCCTCATTCTCCCGAAAACAAGAAACTAACTTTGAAATTAAATAAGCACAAAATGTAATAGAGCGAGTACAAGAATTTAAATACCTTGGAATTATGCTTGACGAGAACCTAAACTTTGAAAGGCATGTAGAGACAGTATGCACAAAAATGCACACACGAACTAAGCTGCTGTCAAGATACCGTAAATTCTACAGTGCGCAGAACCTTTGTATATTTTGTGCAAGTCTGGTGCTTTCCGTAATGGACTATGGAATTATAATATGGGGAAACTCAAGTGCAACAAAAATTAAAAGAATAAATAATCTGATTATCAAAATCACTACTAAAATACTCGGGAAAAGCAAAACCGCGAAGTTATCAATATATGACTTTATCGAGGAAGCAAATTGGCTTACTTTTGATGAAAGAAGGAATGTTTACCAATTAAAATACCTTCACAAACACTTCATCAACACCCAAAGCAATGTGAAAAATATTTTAAGTACCTACATAGCTAAAAAACAGCAAGACAACTAAGAAAACCAAGCAATCTAGTCCATATACCACTAGCAATACGCTAAAAAAGGATTTTCTTGTAATGCCACTCATACCTGGAATTCTCTACCGGCAACGATTCAAGAAATCAAATCAGCCTCAAAGTTTGACGAGGAAATACGTAAACACATTATGACTAAAAAAATTACATAATTTATTACCTTATCTTAAACCCTGTGATATGACTACATTATAAATGAAAACATACATATATATATAACCATATACCGCATAACATTATTATTACTATTAAGCAATAATTTATTTACCAATTTATTTTATTTATTATACATATGTGTTCGGTGACGAAAACAACATAACTGTTATCACTTTAACACTTG
Organism: Dicyrtomina saundersi; assembly: GCA_034695245.1. Lineage (NCBI taxonomy): Eukaryota > Metazoa > Arthropoda > Collembola > Symphypleona > Dicyrtomidae > Dicyrtomina > Dicyrtomina saundersi. Next base: position 11,236 of record JAQFZE010001073.1, on the reverse strand, counting down.
AATAAATGCCTTATTATTATTATTATTATATTATTATTAAGTTTTATTAGTGACTAGACATTATATAGCGTACGAAAATAGCTCCACAAAAATATTGTATGTAAATGACTGGAGCTAAAACAAAATGAAAAATAGATTAATAATAGGAGTCAAAATTAAAGTTTGACCAAGGTGGAGATTTTAGGAAATTTAGTGGTTTGATTTTTAAATAAATCGAGCAAATGTTACAATAAGCGCACGCCTGTACTTGTCTATATGTTTAAAGGTTCTTTTAATTTTTAAGCACAGATTTGGCTTTTCTAATAGCCTGTTGACAGTGATGAGATGACTTTAAGTCGCTGTCAATACAACCCCCCAAATATCTTTCTCAAGATGAGCTTTGCAGTTCAGCATTGTAACAGGAGTTTGTATGATTTTTACTTTTCTTCACACTGAAGTGAGCAATATAGGTTTTCCCAATGTTCAACCCCATTTTGTTCTGGTTACACTATTTTACTAAGTTATTTATGTCCTTTTAAAGATCCTGAAAGTTGCTGTCAGTTTTTGTGGCTCTATAGATTATTAAGTCATCTGCATACTGCTTAAAAGAGCTGTGTATTGCCTCATCCATTTACCAACGTAATGAAGGAACAGAATTGGCCCTAGAGCAGTTCCTTGTGGTACCCCACACCTTTGTCTTTTTGGACATTTCTTCATTCACTAACACTTGGTCTGTTAAGAAGCAGTTCAGCTATTTAATAAGGTATGGATCAAGGTGGTGATGGTTTTTCAACTTTTTTAGTAACTGTATATGAGGGATTCTATCAAACGCCTTGGACAAATCAACATATACGCAGTTATCAGTGTTTTTTTCATCCACAAGTTTAGTTACGTCCTCAAAAAACTTCAGCAGGTTAGTAAAACGACCTTTTTTGAAAAACTTCGTGCTGCTGCTTTGGTGCTGCACTTGGCGAAAATATTGTCAGAGAGAGAACAAATTGCTCCAATAGTCTGCATAAAATGGATGTTAAACTAAACTTCCAATAGTTTTTTGGATCACACTACGACCCATCTTTGTGAATGCATGTAACATTTGCACTTTTACAGTCCACAGGAAGTTCCAAAAGGTCAACGGAGGCCTTAAAGATGATTGAAAGTGGAAAACACAACATGCTAGCACATTCAATTAAAATAGTACTAACAGAACTAACATATTCTTAACAGTTATCACGTTATTATATGTATTCTAGCACACCTACCGATTCTAATTAAATTAAATCACTATATATTGTAATGAGCCTCTTGCAAGACTACTGCCCCTTAACAGTGAACTACGTATGAAAAAACCAATGCAAACTCATGTATTTTTCCACGGCTTTATTTCCAATATAAGGTTTATAGGCGCAACTTAAAGATAACTGTACAATTAACACTTTAGAATCATTAATTTGTAGGTACCATGCCTGTGCTGACCGTAAAATTGGTTTACAGGTCGAAGTTTGAATCTGAACCCGCGAAACGAAAGACTGTATGTATTTCAATGAAAACCCTGTACGACTTCTATCAATGTCTTTATTAATCTCACTAGTCAGAAAAGACAGGTACAAATGGTACGGGGTTTTCATTGAAATATATATAGTCTTTCGTTTCGCGGGTTCAGATTCAAACTTTGACCTGTGAATCAATTTTACGGTCAGCACAGGCATGGTACCTACAAATTAATGATCCTAAAGTGTTAATTTTACAATTATCTTTAATTTGCGCCTATAAACCTTATATTAGAAATAAAGCCGTTGAAGAATACGTATGATTTTGCATTGGTTTTTTCATTAGTTCGCTGTTGTTTCGTAAGGGGCAGTAGTCTTGCAAGGGGCTCATTATTCATAATGATGAAAAGCATAACTTGTGTATCACAAAATTTTTCGCTGTGGGCTGAGTCTTGTGGACTATCCTTGTTGAAGGACAGTGTCAAGTTTATTTTAATGAAGTTGTCTATCTCGCTTTTTTATAAATTTTGTGCAATTATGGCTATTATAGGTGTAGGTTACATATCAAAGCATGACTTGGAGAAATATTGGAATTTTAAAATAATCCTAAATATGTTAAAGTTGTCTGAAGCTATTAAGCTAAGATGCTAAGATTTCCTTTTTTCAATCGTTAAGTTGATACTAACTAACTAGCAAGATTGTGTGCCATTGTCAACAGTATTGTAACCGCGTTTCAATGCCTGCAAAAAAAATCCCGCGAAAACAATGTTTAAATTTTTTTACACTACTTTAGTACTTCTACTAAATTCTACTTCTACTGCTATGAATTTGAAATTCACGTCGTGTCACGTCTCTCTTGTCTCTTCTATTGTTTCTATCTACTCTTCTCTTTCTCTCGTTGAGTAAAAACCAGTAAAAAATGGGCAAAGTTGTTTTGGCAGTTCTTTTAGTTGCTGCTCTCAACTCTCTGACTGATTGGTACCCGATACCGTTACCAATAAGTTTAATTATAATTAGTCATATTATTTCTTAAAATAATATAATTTAGTGATTTGTGTGCTTAAATTATGTGAAATTAAAGCCGTTCTAACAGTACTTGTAGGCTCTAACATTTTGCATTTGCATTAGTCGAAAACGTCTAACATTTTGTAAAAGAATTTGCTTTTTTTTAGTATTTATCTTTTAGTTGTGTTGTAAGTTTGAAGATCAAAGATTGGGATGTGAAGCAGCTTTTGAGCTGAGTTTTGACTGTAGTTCATAGTTTAAAGACTGGCCAAAGTAGATGACGAGCACAGCATTTAACTGCCCAAATCGAGGACCACGTTTAATATAATTGTATGAATTGAATTTTGAATGATGTGCTGAATGTATAGATCAATTAAAGAGAAATCACAATATGGAACTATAAATGGTGAAGTTGCTGTGGTCTGAGTCTTCAGGCTTTAGGACGTAAATTAATCGTAAATACTAGAATCATAATCAAGAATGGATCAAGACGCCCGAATATCACGTTTAACTAGGGCCTTACTCCGAGCTGAGAATGAGGAGGCTTTCGTTCAGATTTGTATTCAAATTCAGGAGCTACTGGAAATCAATGAAAACCGCCGATATGTGATGCGATCTTTTAATTGTCTTTTGGTTCCACTTGATGCGACATTCAAATATTTGACAAGTAACTGTAAAATGATTTCCCCAATATTTCCATTCATAACTTTAAAAAAATTTTGGAATGAGTTTGTTTTAAAATATTTTCAGCTGTGAAATGGCCAGATGGTGTCCTTCACTTCGCAAAGTTGTTAGCCAAGATAGCTAATTCTATAGATGTAATGTCAGTCAAGTTTTTTACTTGGGTCTTTGAGTCTATGGATAAAGGAACACCTGATATTCGAACTGGTGATATGGTTGCAATCGTTCAGGATGTATTTTTTAAGGTAAATTGCTTAGATTTTATTTTATCGTGAAACTGGATTGCTTCCTTGTAGTTATGTACTCGTACGTTAGCAGCTAATTAATTACTCGAACGGTTTTAATATTGAATAGATGATTCCATTATTATCCGCAAAAACGTGTCAAGTTCTTATCGCTGATATTCACGCAATCATGATTAAAGAGCACTTTCAGAGTGCTGATACTTTTAAAGCTCTATGCTCCTCATTTATAAAAGTACTCAGCCGCGGGGCGGTGTGCAAAACACAAGTGTTTCAGGTAATGTCATAATTGTTAAAACTGAGATGTAGATTTCCAAAAAAGAAAAGAGTGCTTTGTGAAGATGTTATTAATTTTGAATCTTTTTTCAGGAATTTGTGGATATTGTAGTTGGATGGATGGTTGACGAAGATCAAACGGAAAATAAAATGTATTTATTTTGTGCTGAAATACTTCTCAAACTTGAAACTTATTTTGCCTTTGATGCTTCTTTTACGTCTCACCTCCTTGTTCAAATACTAGAAGATTTTGAAGAAGCTATCTTCGAAGTTCAAGCTAATAACGAACTAAAAAAGTTAATTAGAACGTCCCTGCTTGTAAAGTATGCAAAAACTTTGTCAAGCTAAAAGTAATTGAGCATAAATCAAAAATTTGGATTGTCTTGTAACTTATATATGCTTTACGTTTTTCGTATTTCTAGGGCTTACACCACCATCACTTCCATTCCATGTCAGTTAGAAAAATCGTATGAAGTTGCCTCATCTGAAAGATTCATGGCTAATGTGAATAAAGTTTTGTCAATCAGTCATTTGATGGAAACGGATGACTTTTTTGTTTTCAAAACCAAGCGTAAAATTATTCAGCATGCTTTGGATTATTTAGCTGAGTCATCGGAATACGCTGATGGAGAGTCTGCTCGAATTTTCATGAAAGTAATAGCAATTAGGATAACCGGAAATCCAGTATTACTGGCATACAACTAGTCTACCTATTTTATAAAATTATATTTTACTGTTGTAATTTCTTCTATTCTAAAAATATTCTACGATAGGAACTATTACACCAAAGCATGTCAGACGCCGGACAAGATAACATTGCCTTCCCCCTACTACGAGACTTAAGTCATGGCCTTTGTTCTTGGATTCAAGCTATTTCAAATCATCCTAATGTGGATGAAGAGTGCTTAGAAATGGTGGAAATGACTCTACATTTTTTTGATACTGATGTTTTGTACGTGAGTGATGATGACCCTATGCACTTGGTTGGTTGCGTTCATTCCTTTCTACGATCCAGAAGCGTTCTCATTTTGCAGAAAGTATATAATTGGCTCATTTGCAAATGTTCGCTTGCTGAAGAAGAACCTCGAATTACTTGTGATACAAAAATTATAAGCACCGTTCTCATCTGCCTTAGTGACATTGGTATTCCTTAAATAAATTTTTTAACTTTTTTACTGTTTTTTAGGTTTGTTGGCATATGGTATTCCTTAATTGAAAGCATTACGGTGTTTCTTTTCTTTCAGCTTGTAACAAAACTAATTTAATACTAACACGATGGGCATTAGACCCACCTATCTTCGATTACCTCATGATTGTCTTTAAAAGCACGAGTGATTTGCAAATCCGTCGAACTATTCTTCACCTTTTGAAAGCTCACTGCCTTGCTCATTCTCACTTTGTATCAAGTGTGTTCTCTCAACAGTTTACTACAGACTCTCCGGGGTCAAGGTAGACCTAAATGCAATTTAGCTTTCTATTTTTAAGCTGTAACCGTCATGGGTTGTAGGACATATTCCCCCTGGACATTATCCCCCGGACCTTTTCCCTCCTGGACCTTTTCCCCCCGGACATTTCACCCCCAATCAGTAACCCCGGACATTTTCCCCCCAAACCCTTATTTAAGATACTTATTATATAAAGTTATGAATTATGAAATGTTTGTTAATAATGTAATTTGTCACAAATTCAAATCGAAATTATTCTTTATTGAACCCTGAGCGTGGTTTGCGTAGATATACATGGAAAATTCAATTTTAAGATAGAACATTAAAGCAAAAGAGGGAACTAGTTTTAATCATAATAAAAGTAAACATATTAGTTAGTATTAAACTTACTCCAGAAACATGTACTATACAATTTTTCCAATATGACTAAAAACAGTGTAGATTAGTTATGTATGCTGGCATTATATAAAATCCTTCCTTACTAGATGGTTAAGAAAACGAAAGTAAAACTGTTTACCCCTTAAGTCAGTAAGTACATAGTACCTAAACTTATTACACTATAAATTGAAAAACTAACTTGATATTGAAAAACTCAACTCTATAAATCATTAAAAGCGGTACCCATCAGCCCATCACTATTGCACGATAAATAAAAAAATTTCCTGTTTTGATATTATTAATTAATTTGAAAATAGACTAATTAAACAATGAATCAAAAATTAATAAACACTGTACTACTGTGTAATATGAAATTCTAAAAATTAAACATGATGGCGTGACCTAAACTACGAAGGAACGTCTCGACACTCATCGAATTTTTGCTATATTTCATGCAAATATTCTTCAACCTTATTTGAAGCCTTGAAGCTTAACAAAGGACTTCTGCATTCTTTTCCGTGGGTGTAGTCCAGTGGCTTCCTATTTCTACGCAAACCACGCTCAGGGTTCAATTAAGTGTAATTTCGATTTGTATTCTTTACATTATTAACCAACATAACTTTATATAATTAGAATTTCAGTATCTTACATAAGGGTTTAGGGGGAAAATGTCCGGGATTACTGCTTGGGGGGGAAAATGTCCGGGGGGAATATGTCAGTATACCGCTGTCATGCGATAGTAAGGAATAAAAGAAATTCAAATTCAGTTGACTAATGTGGATCGGTATGTTTTGTTTGCAGTCATTTGTTCCTTCAGATTTTGATGGAATTTTGGCTGGATTTACTCAAAACCGAAGAACAGTCTATTGGGCAATGGATTCTAGATTGGATTATAGTTTTTATTAAAAGCTCTTCGTCGTACTCCTCTCTTCTAGCCGAGTCTTACAGTCAATTTTATTTCGACTTATTTACGATTTTAAGTGATAAGACGGAACTGTACTTAGAATATGCCAAATTGCTTCATGCGATAGCCAGTCAAGTCAATTATCAAAACACGGTAAGGAATTTATATAAGACTTTTATTTCGTGTAACATTCGAAACATCTTTGAACTTTGTTATATTACTAATTAATTATAATCTCCTTGAATTCGTAGGTTGTATATTCCGTCGCCAGAGACACCTGTGTAAATCTTCTGTCCCATGCCAAAACTTTAGATAAAGAAACCAAGCTACAGATTTTGCAAGTGTTACATGTTCTAAACCAAGTCATCATTGTGGAATCTGGATTTGAAGAAGAATTTTTAAATGTTCAAAGCGAAGAAAACAAAGCATTTGGCAAATGCAAAATAGTTGCAGAATCATCCCAATCGGAACCTTTTCTGTGTGACGAATGTGAAAACAATAATATTCTAATGAGTCCGGCAGAATTCGATAAATTTATTATCCATTTGCTCACTGTAGACGCTTGTGGAATGGTTACCGAAAGCATTCACGACCGGGTTGTAGGGACGGAAGTCGTAGTGCACAGTAATAAGACCGTTCGTGACGCCGTGGGGGTTCTAATCAATGCTAAATTACGAAGTTCACTTGGAAAGCCACCAGATTTATTCAGTCAGCTTCAGATCCTATTCAAAAAGTATCGTTCCTCAAAAGAAGGGTACAGAATTCCCACATGGAAGTTGGATTTTGTCTTCCAGCTAGACCGAGAAATTAATTTGGCTATGCAAGAAAGTCTCTTAAATCGACCAACTCTACCTGATGTACTCACCAACACTCATTTATTTGTTTTAATGCTTTTTTAGTTTTGAAGAATGTTATTTAAAATGTGATTTTAGCTCCCATGTAGTGGAAAATATTTAATATTACATATTTTGCATACTCTGTTCAGGCTATCAAACATTTCTATTCTACAAATCGGATTCCGTGCACAGAGTGGCTGAAAAGGCTGAGACTTGATGTTTGTGAAGTTGCCATTCATACACAAAACAATGAATTAGGATTTTTGTATGCCACCTCAGCTTCGGATGATCTGCGTATTAAAAGAGTTTCCTTCGCGTTAAAAGGTACACAGTTCAAAACACAAGACTTAAAAATATAGACGCTGGATTTTGCTAATCAATACTAATGTTGTTTCAATTTCAGACGCGGACACTCTAAATTCCATGCAAGAACATGCTCTCCAATTGTACTTAAACGGAAACTTTGAAGAATCCGCAAAATTTGTAGATAGAGCTACAAATCTGTCTCTTGGAGTTGATAGTTTAGAAGTGTGTCAACAGCACCTGGCACAATCACAATTATCATCTATTGCACAGATCACAAATCAAATATGTGATACACTGAGTGTACTGGCTAGTAAATCTTTAATGGACTGGAGTGCTGGTGCTGGGACAGCTTTAGAAAAAGATCCGCAAAAAGATTCAAAACCACTAGTGGATCGAAATGTATCCTCAAATATCCCAAGTATCTCGTCATCACCACATCTTGGTACATCTTACATGAGCCTATTAAGCAACAGTATATTGGAGGGTAACCCAGACGTCATAAAAACTTCATGGTTAATCATTGGAAATCCGGATAAGGTTTTGGATGTTCATACAGCTATTAAAATAGCAGAATGGGCAAAGGAGAATGAAAGTGTGTCGCCAGAACTTTATGAGAAAATCCTCGTTATGAAAATTACAAAGTTATTACGGAAAGAAAATCATAACATTGTTCGGAATATGCTAGCTGAGCAAAAGATGATCTCTTCATTAAGTAATAGTCCAAGCAGTCTAAAGCTCACAGTCCCGTGCCTGACCGAGTTTAAACTACACTGTTTAAAAGCTCAGGCGGACCTATTATTCACCGATGGACAAATTGAAAAATCTGCAGAGATTTATGGTGCTCTTAGTTCACTCCTCGACAATTGTACGGAAGAAAGTGAGCTTCAACAATTTAAATCCTTCAAATTTGATTTCGTTCTAAGTTTTACTTCCAAATTAGAATCCTGTCCAAATTTTATGAATTATGTGCTCAATTTTGGAAATGGTAGTGACAGTGACTCTCAAATTGGTTTACGTGAGCAAAATTTAAGATTGAAAAATGAATTTAAAAAATGTTTAAATAATTTGGATGGTGAAGAAAATCAAGATTGTTGGTTTGCGTATGGAAATTACGTGTATAATTGTGGGAAGCGTTTGCGAATTGCGAGTGCAGAATTTTATGAGGGTAATCAAACCACACTCAGATTTCAAGCAGTTGAGTGCTACACACAATACCTAAGTTTATGCCGAAATAAGAATGTGATTCGTAGAAACAATAGCAGTGCTCGTCAGAAATCAGCCAAAGTACTAACATCCATGGTGAGATTAATTTCACTCTTTCGGGAAGGTTATGAAATGGAGGCTGAGCGTTGTTTTGTTAATAATGAATGGCTCACAATGCTTCCATCAGTTTCACAAATCCAAAAATGTCAAAATCAACTTTTTCAACGATTTCCGCAACAAGTCGGATTCCATCTTGCTTCACAACAAGCCGTTGAACGAGATTACTATAAAGTTTGTATTAAGGACAGGGAATCCCTCTTTGAACCAGATGCGTATGGATTTTATGAATTCACGGAGGATGAAGCCAGTAAGGAAGGAAACTCGGCAAATACAGCTTCAATCCATCCGACTAACATTCGTTCCTGGAAAGAACAAGAGAAATATCAGTTTCATTTGGATCCTTCTACTGGGCTTCTTTCTAAGGATAGTAATTCTCCTCTTGACTATGATAAGTCTAAATATTTGGATTTGCCTGAACAAATCAAAGTGATATTTAGAGAACTTCAAAGAGTGAGTACTTCAAGGGAGGATCAGTGGATTTATGCATTTCAGCGAATGCATGTTGATTGGCATAAACGGATCAGTTGCTTAAAGGATGACTTAGCAAGAGATTCCAATCCGGAGGTGTTCAAAAGCTATACTCTTCCCGTAAGATTTTACTCTTCTATTTTAAGGAAATTGTTGAGGAAAATGTCTTTCATCTGCTTAGTTAGCTAGCTACTTTATTTAAAACCAATTTAATTAGCCATTCAAAAAACCTTGTTAAAGTACAGTTGAGTACGATAGATGATAGTAATAAATAGTACGTAGTTTAGAATAGTGTAGGTATTTATTTAGGAGAAATAATAATAAGTAGTAGCCCAGAACAATACCAGATACCGTGTGACGGCTATGGATTTGAATCCCCAAATCCATTGTCGGAATAATTATAATTCCAATATATTAATACTAGGAGTAAGGCCAGTTGCCAGCAACTGGGTTGTTGTATGGGTTACCTCGGTCTGTGGAACTGCGCAGAGTTTTTTTAAAACTTTGTTCGACACACCGAGTTGGCCCATACAACACCCCAGTTGCATGGCAACTGGCCTTACTCCTAGTATATTTATATACCTACTAATATTCAGAATTCCAATTAGTTCTCAAAACTGGGGGGCTGCGCCCCTCTGAGCCCCCACCCCCGCTAACGTCACTTAATTATTACTATGTACTGATAATCATACTTACATATTTACACCTAATATTATTCATATTTTCAGTCAGTTGGTCATGGTCTTGGACGTAGAAAAATCAAACGGAATAATATTTAAAAATGTACTAATTTAATATTCATAATCAAAACTGGGGTCGCTGCCCCCCCCCCCCCCCAGACCGCACAGCTAACGTCCCCGCAATACTCTAGTTACTCACCATTAACCTTAACCATTAACCTACTGCTTATTTATCACAAAAAAATACAACAAAAATAACGTTTTTAGGTGTGTTTTTTGATAAGTTCTGATCTGAAACTATTTACTAATTACTGGAAAATTCAGAAGAAGTAAAAATCAGCAGTAATGATTTTTAATTAGAACTTATAAAGGCATATACCTACTACTTATTTAACAGAATAATTCACTATTATGACACTACGGTAGCCTGTTTTTGTTTAGCTGTAGGCTTCAATGTGTAGTGGGTGACAGTTTGTCGTTAGGTATGGTCTTAACTTGAGTTTAAAGGCACATAAGTACCTACTTGCTACTTATTTAACAAAATAATAATTCCCTATTAAGACGAATCGGGGAACCGGAGCTTGAGTTTGTGTAGTGGGAATTAGTGTTGCCATAGTTTGATTTAGAGATGTTGATAATAACCTTGTTGTTGATAATAATTTGTAGATTATCAGCAACAAAATATTTTTTTTGTTACTCAATTAATTTTTTTTCAACTTCTGAATTTATTATTGAATAATAATAACTTTACTAGCAGGTTAGCAACCCGATGGGTTGCGATTAAAAAAATGTAATACATATTTTTCAGTTTTAGTTGTTACAGTAAATAAGGATGTGGTCAAATCGACTTCATGGTTGGCTAGTATAAGCTTTAAATAAAGTTTCTTTTGGGTTAAGTTATTACCATAGGGTTTGACCGCGAACGTTTTGGCCAGGTACTTGCCCGGGGTAAGCTTTAACCCTAACTTTTTTACTTGAGGCTTTCCAGGTATATGATTTAATTAATGTTTCCACTGGGTTAAGTAATTACTATAGGGTTTGTAGGGGTAAGTTTTGAGTAGATACTTGCCCAGGGTAAGCTGTAATTTCAACTTTGCCAAGGTTAAGTTTTTCCCATAGGCGTGCTAGGAGTAAGTTTTGACCAGAACCTTGCCAGGGTTACAGTATGGAATCGGAATTGCTCGGGGTAAGTTTTGATCAGTGACTTACTCGTGTAACGATATAGT
>JAQFZE010001072.1:0-20046 GCA_034695245.1 Dicyrtomina saundersi | reverse complement strand
GGCAACCTCCCGTCAATCCCCCCCCCCCCTCCCAAGGAAGAAGTAAAATATATCCCTACCCCAATATTGTTCACAAATGTACAACTTTTTGTGCTGATTATTTGTGTCAATGGCATATCTAAATTTGTACTGCAAGCATTACAAAAATGAACCTATCTACATACTATCTACATACTATCCACATACTATCTACATACTATTTACATACTATCTACATACTTTCTACATACTATCCACATACTATTTACATACTATATAAATACTATCTACACACTATTTACATACTATCTAACTATCTGCGAACAATCTACACAAACCTAACAAACTGAACTTTGACCTGCCGAAATCCTGAAGCAAAGGCATAGGTCACAATTTGTTTAAATTCAAACAGAAATTATTGTCATTAAAACTGTATATTGTACCCAATCTTTGTCATTACGTGCCAAAATAAATGCCGTGACTTTTGACCTACAACAAATCCTTAAGTAAAGGTCACATTATGTTTAAATATAAACAAATCATCAGCATCAAAAACTGTACATTGTACCCAATTTTTGTAAATATGTGCCAACATAAATTTAGTGACCTTTGACCTACAAAAAATAGTAAAGTAAAGGTCACATACCATTTATGCATACGCAGAAATGATCAGCATCAAAAACTGTACATTGTACCCAACTTTTGTAAATATGTGCCAACATGAATTTAGTGACCTTTGACCTACATAAAATCGTAAAGTAAAGGTCACATTATGTTTAAGTATAAACAGAAATGATCAGCATCAAAAACTGTATAATGTATTAAAATTTTGTATATTTTGGGGAACATTACAATATTGGTATATGTGACGGTTTCCTGGTGAGAAATTTAAGTATGTATATAAATCCTCGTCTAAATAAAGCGCAGCGGCACATGAGAAAAACTCACCATATGGTGGTCCCATAGTGACACGGTGTGTCAACTTGTTTCAAGTGACCCACCCTCAATGTTGGTGACTTTATTTGTGTCCCACCCCAAATGCCTGCAAACTGCAACATACTAAGTACCTATATACACGATATCCCGTATGACCACTGCCATCTACCGACCTTGATAACAACTTCATTTTGGAATGGTGAAGTTACATACGATGCAATATATTTGGCTCTAAAGTTCAAAATAGTATTTCTTTGTAATTTCATTCCGCAAGTGTATTGGCGTGTTGGCTTTCACATTGTTCTTATTTTTGGTTTTTTAGATGCTGAGCTTTAGCTCATAAGCATCTATTGAAATGGTTTTGTCTGTCTGTCTGTCCGTTTGTAGGTCGTGCTCTACAGGTAAGTTTTGACCTGATCCTTTTCAAATAACTTTTAAGCGCTTACAAAAGCGCCCGCGCAGTGCGGTATAGTTTTTGGTCAAGAAGTTTTTCCGCAGTAGTTGAATGGAGCAACTTTTAATATTTTTTTGCTCTCAAACAAAAACCGCAGTTGAAATCACATTAGCGGCATACTATTAGCGGTATTTCTAGGTAGGTACGTTTTGCGTTTTGCATTTTTCATGATTTTACACATTCAAAAATCTCATAAATTTCCATTTCCCGCCACGAACTACAGAGGGTGTAAGAGTTGTGCATCTGGTTTAGCATGCTGAGCTCAAGTATCTATTCACATGGTCTTGTCCATCCGACTGTCAGTCCCTCGATCTGTCTGTCTGTTGGTCATGCTCCACAGGTCACAGTTTTAATTGATTTGCTTTAAACAACTTTTATACGACCAGAAATACAAGGGCAAAGTGCCATATTGTTTTTGGGGTTGATCTAACCAACTAGTTTTTTAAAAATAACTGTTGAATGGTTCCATGTCTAAGCGCATTGGAATGGTACAATTTTTAACAGCCCACAAATCCAAGGGCAACGTGCCATATTGTTCTTGGGGTTGATCGAACCAACCAGTTTTTTACAAATAACTGTTGAATTGTCCCATGTCAAAACGCATTGAAATGGTATGAACAACAACGGATGAAATATACATTAGCGAACATACATATTTATACACAAGGAAGGTGGAACTTGGAACTACGTTTCTTTTTTGCGCGCTACTAAAGTACAATTATATCTTACGCTATTGGTATTAACGCAGCCAACTTTAATAAACAAAGGTGGGCAGGGGGATGACTAGGTTGCTCCATAAATAACGTCCTTCAAATTATCATTCGTTTATAGGGATGGTCCGTAAATGATCGTGTTTTTTAAAAGTTTGGATATTTTGAGTGCCTTTGAAAAATTGGTTTTTACAACATTTTTAGAATTGAAAAAATTATTACGAGAGAAGGGTCAGAAGTGGTCACGTCGAATTGGCTCCATATATTTTTGTTTTGAAAAGAGCGTGTAAAATGAAGTAGATTTGCTTAAGAACATGATGGGAATGGTCATTTTGTGTCGCTTTGTTTCAAGTCAGATTTTTGAAACTATAAATTTAATAATGGTAACTAAACGGGCGCTATATTGAGTTGACCACAAAATGAATTTTTGATTCTTTGGAACCCTGTAGCTCCCACAATTTTCCTCCGATTTAAAAAAACGTAGTTTTGTAACTCGCAGAGCATTATCTAAAAAGGAATTTTGGGTTTTTGAAATTTCAAAAGCACAAAAACTTCCGAAAATTGGGTATTTTTGGCGGTTCTCGGTAATATGAATTGAGAAGTTTTAATAAAAAATGAAGTTTTTTGAATTTTGAAAACTCCAAAAACTATTTTGTAGATATTGTTACAATTATTAAGAAAAATGTTTTAAAAATCAGACGAAAACTGTTTGAGTTACAGGGTGGCAAACTAGTGAAGTATCAACAATTAATTTTTTTAAATTGAAAATTGAAAATTCGTATTACACAACCAAAGCCCAATTCGATCACACGACCAAAAACCTCATTTTTTGAAAAACATGATAATTCTTAAAATTATACGTTTGACCCTTTCCTCGTTAGTTTGTTGTAAAACAATGTCCTAGAGATATAACATCAATTCTTTTGGAAATCAGACGAAAATTGTACAACCAGGTTGCAAAGTTGCAAAAAATCGATTTTTTGAACTTTGGCGCGTGAATTTGAGCAAACGGCGCAAAATACAGTAAAGTTATATCGGATCTGCAGTAACCAAGTGCAACCTATTATCACCTACCCTCATTGTGGGTATCGTTTTTAAAATCAAAAATGTACATGTGGGGTAGTTCCTGAGATAGTGCAAAATATTTTATTGAGAATTGGGATTTGGAAAGTGTAGAAGTGACGCCAAGAAAAACCACTTAGCCTTGCTTATAAAAAATGTCGTCTTAAAAATAAACTTGAACCAGGGCCGGGCCACAGGGACTAACCACAGCAAAGACTTCAACTTTGAAAATTGTGACAAGCAATTACATAAATTTATACACAACATCGCTGGACAGACAGTAATCATTTTTGTAAATAATGTTGTATAGGCTGAGGCCAAATCGACTTGATGAATAAATTATTATTTTTAAACGGGCAACCGTGGCTTAGTGGTCGTACTTGACGTCCTAAATATCTCTTGCAGTGGCCTCCTCGGAAAGGCGAGTAAAAACACACTTTCGCGCTGATTTTATGACATGTTTAGGTACCCCTACCCCTACTGAAAGTAGGGTAGGGCAAGCATCTCTGTCTTTAAAGCTAAATAAATATAGGGCATTTAAAGTCCCTTTATATTCGTATCATTTTAAGGTTTTGTATGTGTATTTGTGTGATTGCATCCCTCAATGATATTCGCATTTATTCCATATAATTTGTCATAATTAATTAAGTATATTTAGTAAAACGATAAGTAGTTAGGTTTGGAAAAGCATCAGCCCTCCAAACCCACCAGCATCATATCATAAAGCAAGTGCTTTATTTTCTGTGTTGCATAAATCCCTCCACAAAATTGCATATAGTTTTATATCACTCGGGCTTGGTCTCGAGTTACTAAAGAACCCCTCTGTCCGTAAACTCAGCCCGCTTCCTAATTCGGATTCGCGAAGACCCGCAATAAAATCCCTATTATTGGGACCGACCAAAAGTAGGGACCTAGAAATACAGGGACCCGAGCTATCGGGACCGAGTGTGGTGGGACCGAATCTTCCAGGGCCCATTAATGTAAGTACCGTTTATGTTAAGTATATGGCTGTAGGACGAAATTGGATGGTGCTGTGTGAGTGGAGATAGTCAAGTTAGTGAAGTTAGGTAATCCGTAGTGCACTGATGAGAGACGTAGCCACTGCGACTAAATGTCTCAAATTCTACATTGATTGAGTTTCTGGCAGCTATGCGTATTACTAACTTAGTATGGCATTATTCAAAACTCACATCCTTCCTGTCCGTTGAACTTTCAACGGCTTGTACTGGCTATGAATATGTTCGAAATCGGCATAATTATGAGTGAGACAAGGTTGTTAGCATGTCCGTGAGAAAGATATGTTAATTGCTAATTATCTGTTACCTCGGCATAAAATTTTTGTGCTTGCAGAAGCCGAAACATATACTAGTCTTAATCTTGTGAGTTTGTGACAATAAAGCGATTACTTTACTTTGTACATTATTCTAATTCCTGTAAAATCTTTTTTTCCAACAAAAATGATGTAAGAGTGAATTGCTATATAGTAATCCCACCATGCTTCTGTCAAATAGTAAAATGCAATGGGTATAGGTACCTACCTGAAATCCGATATTACTAAAAATATTAATAAAATAATAATCATTATTATAAATTATTCTTGAGAATAATCCTGAGGCGACATGCGTTGCGCATCAAATAAAAAAAATCTAGACAAAATTAAAATTTTTTAAAAAAAATTTAAATATTCAAAAATAATGTACCAGGAGCATGTGATGCGCATCAATTAAAAACTAGCTCAGAATCGAATTCTAAACCACCACGTAAAGAACGTATCCTGAAAGATACCCGTCAAATAACTAGTTTACTCGAGGGTTTCTTTAAAACCAATACGGTGTTAGGTTACCCTAAGTTTTAACTACAATATTTAAAACTTGCATTAAACGTCCCCCTACTGTTCTCGCTTGTCTGATCCACCGTGAAATAACTTACTACTGTTACGACGGCAATACTTAATTAGCTCCAATATGGTTGATGACTTAACCAAATTCGTGACACGGATGTCTAACTGTAAAACAAACACTGCACACAAGTCAGTTTTTACAGTGTAAATTACTTAATACGTACAGCAAGTCAGAAAATGACTTTACTACGTATTAGTCACAATAAATAAATACACAATGTCATATGTATTTGCTGTAGTCAAAGTACCCAATCAAAAATCACTGCTAGTTTCGCTAATAGTTATGCATAGCTGGCCAAATTGTAAACTATATAAACAACTTTCAGAAGTATTTCGTTTAGTAGACTGACACTAAGCTAGTACATTAAAGAGCGGCGCGAGCGTTTAAAGTGACAACAAAAGTACTTTCGAAAGCTTAAGCTAAAACACTTGCAATAATTATTAAAATCCAAATTACATAGAAACAAAACTAGTTGCAATACTCTAAGAAACAATAGTTGATCCTAAAAATTATACTCTACAAGCATCAAATCAAAGTTCCTAGTGTCAACAACTATTTTGTAAAATTTGGGTAAAAAACAAGAGTTTAATTTCTTATTTTCTATCTCGTGCTAAGAAGAACACCAAACAAAACCTGAAATATACAATTGCCTCTTCACTAAAATCACAACTACAAATGAAACTAAAAAGTACGCGCAACTAGTGCCATTTGCGCAGGTTATAAATATCATCAACAGTTAAGCCAAAAGCTGACAAGCTGTAAGTTTTGTTGTACTCTTCCGCATTATAATCACTCCAAATAAATGCAAAAACCATGAGAAAAGAACTCGACGAAATTAAACAAATCCTGAGAAACCTCACCGAGACCATTAAAAACAACCACTCAGATTTAATCAGATAATACCAAATTTTCAAAAAAGAACTAAGATCAGTAACAAAAAAGGTTGGAACTTAAAGTCAAAAACTAAGGCATAAGAAATCAAAACGACAGAAGTAATAATACAAGTTAAGGTATCTGATAATCGTAAAAACAGGCTGGCAAAACGACAAAATGCAACGAACAAAAAGCAGAACTCAGCCATCAAAATTGTACCGCAAATTCAAAAGTCAAGCGGGTCAAAGGTTACTATTAGCGAATATCCTACTAAAAATGAAAGATATAAAGAAGAAAATGTTTATGGAAATTAAAATACTAAGGAAAGACGGAAAAACGATCAAGATAAAATATACCAAAAAAGGCTTGTGAACGCTGTGATGTTCATATTGGTGTGTAAAAACTTTAAACACTGATTAGGGCAACAAAAATAGCACTAAAACCCACCACCTAGCTGAAACAAATAAAATAGGTCAAAACAAAAAAGCCGCAACAATACCATTATCCTTAACAAAGCCTTTTAGACAGGAATAATACAATCAGGCATTAAACGATAACATCACACACTTTACAATTAAATATAGTATAACACTTAAGAAGACAAGAAAATAAAGCAACACAACCAACCTAATCCACTAAAACTATCCGGTCAACAAGTTTAGTCTAGAGTGTAAACTCTTAAAATAATTTAGCAACACAATAGTAAGGAAATTTAAACCTCTTTAAGTCAAAACAACAAACCATAGACAGAAAAATGAGAATCTGGATACTAACATTAACTAGCACCAGAAAAAACAAAGCATAATTCTATGTATAGGAAAAGTCTTAATTTTTCACTTTCAATGTACTACATAAATTATATATAACCAGCCTCTTTCTACTATAATATTAAATCCCTAATAAATACAAGACATGTTATTTATAATATGTGGCAACTAATGTATAAAACAATTAAAACTAAAAATGTTATATCAAATTATGTAAATGAAACATTATCAAGCGATTTCAAATAGTTTTAAATTCATTAAACTATAAACAATTATACCATTTATATTAAAGTATCCAATTTCAAAGAAAGAAACGTTTTTTAACTTTGTGTGATAGGTGTTATGCCGTCAGGCAGAATAAACTAAATTAATTAATCAATCAATCAATCAAATAGTACATTAAATGAAGCAATGTATCTGTAAAATACAATAAGTGGCATTCTTATGTAAAGGCTGACAGAAAAACCAGTAAAAATGTCAAATTGTAAGTATTATTTTATTTTATTGTCTGCAAATACCCAATGTAGGATAGTCACTTAACAATACAATACACCACACTGGTACTCGAACGTACTATGAAGATAATAATGACCAATACTGACGCCTCACTATTTGTTCACTTCTAACAAGTGTGATGTTACGTTTAGAGAATGGTGTTGCAGACTTAATAGCTCTTTCACAAGGACTTAAGAAGTGAAATTGACGCCATTTTTTAATAGGTCTTCCAACAAAGAGTGCCAACATATTTGACAGGGGCAAGGGGAGCACAAAACAAACAACGCAGTAATTTTTCTCTACTAATTTTTACAGTAGCCTTGCGCCGTAAATTTACACCAGGAAACATTTTGAGCTAAAGGAGCGTGATAGGTAAATAAAAAAATGTTTGTTTAATTTGCTATTGCAAGTAAGGCACAAGTTTTTGGAACGACATACGAAAGAAGACTGGTTGTTCTTTTGCGTCACTCTTAAAGAACCATTAGAGATGCTTTTATTGATGACAGCACTATGCCAATCTTTTGGAAATGTGGTACTTAGAAAACAATGTGCTGAAAAGTCTATAGCAAGCACTAAACAGAGAAGCTCTAGATACTCAATATTCTTTTTCTATTGCCAATTGCTAATTATAGAAAGATGATATGACAGTCCAAAATATATTGTGCAGACTACAAAAACGGAAGCTCATTTAATTCCATTGCACAAGAATGGCAGGTAAATTTAAAATTCTGAGATACAGTAACAAACCTGGCTGCAGAAAAAGATAAGAATCGTCTTTACAGTTCCTACGTCATTTAAGGTTTTAAAGGTAAGGTAATTGTGTGACAACGCTCACACACCTTTAGACATTGATGAGTTTGTTAAATGGCTGTCAACAAGATAGTGTTCCCAGCTTAATACTTTTGCCAGAAGTAAAGAAACGAAGTGTATGAGAGGCCCGTTTTCAACATATAAAACGTTTGTTAGTTAATCTTGCTACTGCAAGTAATAAAACTAACAACACGTAATCGTACAAGACATAACCTTATGTGTATTGTGCTAAACCGAGACACGACATTCTGAAGCGTTGCTTTTCACAAAATAAGTGTACCTGAGCGTTGGAAGTAGGTAACATTGAGAAATCTCTGCATGTTTTCTTGTGACTCATTGCATCAGGGTATGCCGAAAGAATGTTACATGTGGGGTAAACTGCTACCAGAAGCTTTACTAGGATCTTCGTTAGGGCGACGCAAAAACTCGTCAGCGGAAATTGAAATTTTTTATGTAATATTGGTGACGCAGGTCTTTTTTGTGTCCTTGATGTGACATTTACTGGACCGGAGGAAAAGTTTAGGACATATGCAATAGTAAATAAGGGGGCCAACGTTTTCTTATTAGACAGTGCTACTGCAAAACTTAAAGTCACAGGTCCGCTTACTTAACTGGTTGTACGCGGTGGAAATCATGAGGCCTGAGTGACAGCGCGAGAAAAGCCCAGTCAGAACACGTTTTAATTTTTAAACGTGTTTCCTGTAAAAGACTTTAAGTTCCCTAGTCAGACAGTCAAAGTTAAGGAGCTCACACGATAGTTGAAACACTCAGCCGAAGTATCAACGTCATGAACGTAACGAGAAGTAAGCGTGGTGGTGTTTGCTAGACTCGACTTAAGAAGCTTTACTTGGAGGAGCTCAAGTTACGGAGCCCTTAGAGACAACTGCTGCTGATTTGCCTCCAATACCACCGGCAAAACCACTGATTGTATCCACTTGAGCTATCTTGTTGGGTTATTTGGCCAGAACAGCGAAAACTGTTCAGAATTAAAGACTTAGTATTCTTAAGACGTTGGGTCTCGACTTGCCCATTGCGTGGAAGGCATGGTATTGTCTACAATTTCTTACTTGGATGGACAAGTTTTAACTGTTAAGGTCAAGACGGTTTGGGCAATCCTCAGCAAATCTGCGGACCACGTATGAGTATGTCCGTCGTAGTTGACGTAAGCTATTGCCACCAGGGCGGAGTATTTAGCCGAGCACACAAAAATAAAGCATACGTCGAAAATTAAAACGACCCACATAAATCCGATACTGTTGACTGACAACGAGATATGGACTTCCGAGTATTAAGTGCCAGAGTGACATGCAATGTGGTAGCATAAGACATCGGTATAGGACTAGTCTTAGGATTTATTTAATGTAGGCAAATAGGTACTTGTGTGTTTTGTCATGGAACAATGTAAATTATGTGTAGCTAATGGTTAGAGAAAGGCAAAGTGTTGTTGCGTTGCAGTGACAGTCAAAAGCAGTTTCAGAGAGATAGAGAAAGACAACTTCATTAAAATAAACTTGAGTCCTTTAACAAGGATAGCCCATTGGACTCAGTATAAGTAACACACTTTTGTAAAATATATGTAATTTTTCAATTTTTCATCATAACAAAGTCATAATAATTTAACGTGAACTAGTTGGCGTACTAGAGTATAAATGATGTACACATATTTGCGCGATATTTTAAGAACACAAACCAATATATCTGTAATTGATGTTGACGGCAGACTTTGCTTTTTCATTAAATTCTGAAAAACAGGGGATTGTCCGGCGCGTTTTGATGTACAGACACATCCCTGTGATTTCATTAAGACGCTATTTTTGCTTAAAATAAGGAATGCATGGGTCATAAATTGCATTTTTCTCATCATTTACATTTGCAGCTTTATTTTGATCGTGCTGTTTCATTCTAATAGTAGCATCAAGAATTATTCTTTGCTTAGACACCAGGTTGTAAGCAAATATGCCACCCATTCTTGAACCATTCCCTGAGCATTCAGCTTCTTTAAGGAATTTTCAACCCAGCTCCTGCATTGCTTTACCAATTACGCGGCGAACAGCATGATTCGGTTATTACAAATTAGCTCACTACGCGGGCATTTACTAAGAATATGGTTTATTGTTTCAATTTCCTTACAACCATGACGGCAATAAAGGGATCCTTAGTCAAGTTGCAGACTGGCATTAAAAGTAATTCATCAGACGCATTAATGTTTTTGTGTTCTATAGTGTGCTGGATACGGAAGGATGTGAATTATTAGAGAAGACTTTGCCATTGTCAGTATAGCAGGATGACAAGGCATTTGGCAAGACGTAAATAAAAGTTCTATCTTCTTGGCAGAGTACTGTGTTGAATGAAACATATAACGTATCTACAACAGCGATTGCAATTGCGAAGCTTCGATGTGGATAGAAACAATGGACAGAAGCATTTTTCCTGCCGTTAGAACATGTAATGAATTTTCTAAAAAAACTCGCAAGTATATTTGATATTGGGCACATCACTACTTTTGGGAATTGACACAGCATGAAAGTAAGCCAATGATTTGTAGTAAGTAGCAAGTGAAGTGGCGAAATGGCCTCCTGATCTATACTGCAACAATACATTACTTGCGGAGAAATAGTTGTTGGCCTTCTAGGCACACATTTAATACACCGTCTACGTGTCTTACAGACGTATGAATTGCCGTATACTATTTTCTCTTAGTTGCTCACGAAGAGTTGTCAAACCTTGCCCTCCTCCCTACTAACCAATCACACTATACATACTTCAAAACTTAAATACACTATCTATTCATCAAACAGATTAAAAAGAAACCGTCGAGGTATCGAGGACAGAGACAAAACTTCCCTTAGCCACAAAGAAAGGCATGCTTCGCAAAGTTTTATTGAATTTGTTTTTAAAATTTGTCTTGAACATTTAGCTGAAAATTATTATGCAATATCTGCGGTTATTATCGCGTTTGTATCGCATTCGTGAAAATTTTTGATATTTGCAATACTCGTATAGCATATTGCATCACATTGCGTAAGCTACCACTTACCGACCTATTCAACGGTCACTAAAAAATTCAATACTATTGTATCTTTTCACTTAGTTAGCGGTGCTGTTCACATTTTGTTCTATTATTTGGTTCTGAGTAATCTTTTTGTTTCTTCTGATTTTTAATTTTTATGATTCAAATAAAACTGATCAAAATTTTAGTATTGTTGTTTTTTGCTTTTTATATAATTTATATCGCCACGATCTGCTAAATATTATCGCTAGTTGTCGTGGATAATGTTAATTATATTGAGTCTAATTTATCAAAAATTATGTCAACGTATATTCTGTCTTCTGCATTTGGTTTAGATTTATATAATTACGTGGATTGTGTTTGTTGTTCTTCTCAGGCGATGTGTTTCATACTAAACACAGTTCTAGTATCTTAAGTTATAATTTATATTTATGATTTTTGCTAACACCTATATATGTACAAATGTAATACCTTTCTTAAGAATTTAAATTCTAGCTCCATCTAAAATGTTTTCATATTTGTAAAAGATTGTTATTATGTTGAATAGTGGACATTATACGTGATATGGTATAGTGTTGTGTGAAGTGCTACCGTTTTATTTAGTGTAGCATACATGCATAGGAACTTTTTGTTATGTCATGTAGTAGTAGTATAGATTTATTGCATTTTTGATCCCAAGCCTACACACAAATCAGAATATTAGTGTACATTCTGGATTACATTCAAATAGGAATTTACCATCTTATTTTAATGGTTAAATTTTCTTACTAAATATTACATTCACAAAATTAAAAATATTATGTAACTTCATTATCATTGCTTAACAATAAGTGGTTTAGTTTTATGACGACGTCTCTTTTACTTGTCACATATTCCTTTAAATATTTATTTCTATCCCTAGCAAAAGCTAAACACGCAAAGAGAAGATAAGGCAGCGTATCAGTCACATTATAGTAGAAGGCTTAAAAAAGTTTATAGCTTCTGGCCTAATTTTATCTTTTTTTTATTCTTATGGTCACATTATGTATTTCTGCTAGTCGAAACTTGGCCATAATTCTCTTTCCTATGGCAACGCGCTTCTTAAAATAGCTAGCTACTGGGGTTATTCCTATATACGGCATATAGTTTGACTTGTAACATAACTTGAGGGAAGAGCTCTTTGCATATCCTGCTTATACGAGTTTTGAGCAGCTGTTTCAATGATATTATCGAGTTCTAGATTAATGCTGTCTAATGAGATATTTCGCTAAAATTCTTCAAAACCGAGGACAATTTGTTTTTGTTTTAGCTGGGTCACCCAGTTATATCTTGCACTAGTGTAGTTGTTCAAACTCTAAAGATATCTGAGTCTCTACAAGTAAACACAAGGGATTCTTGATTTATCCATCTTGAGTATTTTACTTAAATACAGCAAAGCTTGGCGGAGGACAGTAACTTTTATTTTGCATCTTGCAGCTTCTAGCCATATTAAACAGACTTGAATGTTTGTTGGGAGAGCCAGCAAAGGTTTAATGAAGCGGGTTTGAACAGGCTCAATTAGATTACATTATCTTAAGCCCTATAATCCACTGCTATACATCAAAGTCGTCATTGACAGATTCGAAAAGTTTTATCTTGGATCCCCACGAGTAAGACTTGCTTCTGCTTATGATGTCTCAGAGGCATCCGATGGCTCTAAGTGCTTTGCTGGTAAATTGTTTTGCAGCATTACATAACACATCTGACGAATTAAATACCACAATTAAGTAGATTTTTTTTTAATATTTCCAACTTTTCCCCTTCATATCTGAAAGACGAGTTCCCGTTTTTGTTTGTTCCTTTAGCAACTATCGTTATTTTTTTGTCTACGTTGGCAGCTAGCTGATTCTCCCTACAGTACCTTTCTAGAGTTACTATTTTCTTTTTGAGATCCCCTTTTGAGTAGGCAAGAATAACTGTGTCATCGGCGCACATAAGCATAAAAATAAAACTTTCTGGTTAAAACTTAGCCAGAAAGTATTTGCTTCAAAGTGTTTATTCATATTCAAGATAAAAAGAAAGAATAATATGGGTAATAACAGCTTAACTTGTTGCACACCCTTAGTGACTTCTATCAAAGACGTGTGTCCGTAATCAGTTCTAAATTTTAACACCGCGTTATTATATATGTTCTTTGTAACTCTTATGAGCTTTGCACTAATTACTAACTTAAACAGTTTAGCTCACAGTAGGTCATGATTGATAGTCAAACGCACGTTTGTAGTCGAGAAACAGGGCATACACATTTCTTTCGGTCACCCTTATGTGGTTGTGTACTATTCCCGACAGCAAGACAACTTGGTTCATGCATGATTAATTTTTCTGAAATGCCGCTTGTGATTCAGGGAGTATTTCATTAGTAGTCTACTTGGTAAGTCTTGTTCTTTTTGAAGAGCGTCACAATTTCAATTTCTGACCAGCTAGCTGGGCATTGTTGTTCCGACAAAACTTTGTTGAGCAGGTTTAGTAGTTGTAGTTTTTAGCAGTTTTGCAATCCTTGGAGTGATTCATTTGATATTCCATTTAATTCGAGGGATTTATTCGTCTTTAATGTCTAATTGCAAGAGCTAGCTCACCCAAATTTATGTCTTTATCTATTAATTCTTTACCTAAACCATAAAACGATATGTTGCTTGTGTATCTAGTTGGCATATCGCTGCTATACAACTTTTCCTATTGGTCTATGTTCACTTGGCTGCCATTATTGTTCCATCTATCCTTAAATAATTTAACTGTGCCTTAGAACTGACTGTTATTTTTAATATTAGCTACCCTATTTTGGATTTTAACGTAATATTGTGTCTTAGGTTGCCTACATACCTTTCTAAATTTTTTCTCCAAATTTTTTGTGCGCCAAACTGAAATCATTGTTTTTAACAGTTTAACCTACACATCTGCATGTATATCTTTGCTTTTTTACATACTGAAATAAACCATAGTCTGTTTCTTACAGTAAATTTTGATATTTTAAGACAAACAAAATTTAGATCATTAGCTATTTTGAACATTTAATTAGTGAGAACAGTATTCATTTTGTTTACATTATTATCGTTGTTACAGTAATTCATTATATTATTGTTCACAGCTAGCTTAAAATGTGCAATTTCATTTCCGGTTTACCTGATTTTGTTAGAGCCAGTTGCCTATTGCGGTGCATACTCGACTCTAGAAATGCTAATATTAACATCAATTGGTACATGTTCTGAAACATTTACGTCTAGACATTGAAAATTTGGCACTATATTTATTAAACTGTAGTAAACTAGACAGAAATCTATAACTGACTATCCTCTCCTACCTGTATATGTTTAGTTGGCTGGTATATCAGAGAGTACTCTACCGTTAAGTATTGCCAGTAAAAATCTTTCAATAAACTCCAAAAAATACGGAGCCGTGGAGTTTCACCCCTTATAAGTTGAAGTGCGATAGCTAGCTAAATTACTTGTATCAAGAAGTGCCTCGTTCATAGACTTCTCTGTCCTGATTCAGCCATTAAAGTCGCCTCCAATAATGACTTTTTTCCTTACACTATGAAGGATAAACATCACTGCTTGCGTTAGCTGTAAATGCATCTTGGCTATAGGAAACATATCAGTATTCCTGTATATACTTGCATTTACAAATAGTTTTTGAGATTTTATATATTTTATTACTCTAATTAATACGTTATTATTATTATACAAAGCATTTTGGATTTCAAAGGAGTTTTTATTAACTAGGATTTTAATTACATTGGAGGCCCTGCCTGATGTAACTGTTCGGCTAGCAGCTAAGTGTAAAAATTTAAATTCTTGAAAATTGCTCCTCAAAATTAGTTATTTCGCTCCTATCAATGTTTTGCTGATACTTATTAAATCGTACGTAATTTTTTTTTCACAATCATCATTATCAAGCTATGTTAGGTTCCTTAAACCGTGGACACTCCATTAAATAATTTTTAGAAGTTCTGTTACAGCTTGTATGTTGTGTGAGCCATGGATGTTAATTTACTGTAGATATTGGTGTACAATCACTCCTGAAAATAACACCATCAACTTCAATTGAGGAGTTTCCCACATATTTATCACTAGTTACTGCTTAATCTTTTTTTTGGTCTAAAATTGCTCTTTAAGGTGTTTACGTATTTCCTGTTATTTTTTGTTACGACAAAGTTGAATGCGCACATCTGGGTCTGTATTCCTTAGTTGTAATTTATTTTTGAGTACCTCTGTCATTTCCAATCTGTCAGCTAGCTGCACAAATAAGAGCTGTGGTTTGCTGTTGTTCCTGTTATTGACTCTTTTGGCTTTGATAAATTTTGCATTTGGAAGATGTAGCTTGTCCGTTAGTAGAGAATTTGCATCCGCTGTAGGAGTCTGAGCCACCGGCCAGCCGGTGATTAGGATTTTGTTTCCTCTGTTGTCCTTTTTCAGAGCTTCCAGTTTGAGTTCGGCCAATGTAAGTCTTTTAGTGACCTCAGCTAACTGCCTTCTTTCACCACCGATATCAGATTCTTGTTTGTAAATGCTGGTGTTGAGTTTTGTGTCTATAATAATACACTTCGAGTTGACATTACTTTCCACAATAGAGAATTTTGAACTTATGTCTTGCTTAAAGTTTTGAAATTCTGTTGCGACATGGTCGGTGATTTCTTTCCTAAGGAGTACTAGTTGTTAGTTGAGATACGCCGCTAGCTGTTCCTGTCCTTCTGGGATTGCGACCACCATATTTTTCTGGAGTAGATATTTGAGTGATTGTAGGTTTTAGCAATTAGCTCACGTTCAGCTCTTTGTTTTTGAGTCTACCAAAATATAAATTTTGCTAGTATCTTTAACCATTTTTACAGTAAAACAAGTTGTGTATGCCTTTGGTCTACGTATTTGTGAGAATAGGAACAGCTTTTTGTTTTAGAGGTGATCCAATACTGCTTCTGCCAGGGCTGCTAGATTTTCTTGTCCTCTTTTTCTAGTACGTATTTCGCTCGTATTTCTCAGCTTTCAGGGTGGTTAGAATTAATGTACTCTTAAATGGACTAGTCTGAAAACATTGTTGGGATTTTCGATCGATTAATATATGTTCTCTAATTTTAAGAGATGAGCTGGTTGGTTGATTAAAATTTTCTGATGATTTAACCACCTAATTTTGAAAAGTAAGAAAATTTATTTGAAATTGGGATGACAGCTCAGAAATTGAGCAGTTCTCCCGTTGCTTGATAGATGGCGATTGTGTTTTGTCATGTACAGGACATTGTGTGGACATTTGTGGGTCTTCCATATATAATGTCATCGGCAAAGACAGTACCAGACGTGGATGGAATGCTGGTTGACGATTTCAGTTGAAATGCACTGGCCTAAGCTGTCAGCAAGAAAGTCATTTTGTCATTTATGCATCATTATGTACCTGCATGATATAGTGACTGGATAAATGGAATTGGGAAGTTACAAGGACAGATTTTTCCATTGCAATTATTCCAGGATGCCTGAACGTTTTATTTGTGGTGGATAAAAGTTTCATTGGCTTGTCATAGCACTGTGTCAAACGAAACATGGAACATTTTTACAGTACCAAAGAAAGTCCCGAAGCTTCGACACAAAACGAAAGACGCAAATTTAAATGAAAATAAATATTTGTTCCTATTGTTCGAGCACGTACCGACTCTTTCTCAATGCAATTATGTAACAACCTACAACGCAGTCAAAAAGGCTACTGTGAAACTGCCTAGTGGGAAAATAAAGTTTTTTTATTTGTGATTGTTATATTAGAGCCCCATCAATGACGTCGGTTTCTTTTCTTGCCAGGACTATAAATACTTGTTGGAAATCCAACCAATAGACAGTCTTCCAAAAGAAGCCGTAAAGTCTGCACCTGCCAGGTCTAGAATTAGTATTACGCATACGAGACAGTACAATCTAAGAGAGAACAGTAATTGGACATTTTATTTACTAGCCTTATAGTACATTGTATAGTGTTGTGACTGTGAATAGTCTACAACTCAGACTGTTGTGTAGGTATTTGTAATTGTGACTTTGCCAGTACCGAGTGAGCATTTCTGTCTACAGTGTGCACTGTACTAGAAGTTAAACGCCTTGACTACGGCAGGACTTTAAGTCATTTATATTTTTAACATTTTGTGTTTATAGTTTACACTTTGGACAGCAGTGTATTACTATTAATTTCAATTGTGATTAATTTAACACTTCGACATAAGTGTGTAGACTATAGTGAATACATATTGACTGTGTCTATTTATTATATTGTTACTTGTACATAGTAAAGCCATAGTCTGACTAATTGTATGGTCTTTTTGTTTGGTCTTCTGCATACATCTATTTTGTAATTTGTCATCCAAGACACGAATTTGGTTTTAGTCAACAACCACTTTTGAGTTATCGGAGTGTTGGTGTCGCGACAGATTGTTTAACTTCTATATTTAATTCTTTTACTTCTAACATGTAATCTATTTCTTGTGTTTAATACAAACTGTAACCTGCAATCTCCTATGTGTGTGATGAGTAATGCCTTTATGCACATTATTTTCTTGAATAAATCGTATTGGTATTTGTTTTATTCATTTTAGCTGATGCGATTCCAATACAGTACTGCATTGCATGTCGCAAGTATTGGATGGACACAAAAATTGTAAAAATAGAATCTTACAGTTTAGCTAATTCGCATCTACTGGCCAAAAATGAAGTTACAACTGATTGTACTGAACGTTGTTATTTCTACATTTGAATAATTAACATAGTATTTTACATGTCATCTGTATTACGGCAGGAATAAAAGACAGCAAGGCACGGCTTGCAACTTCCTAATGCATTCGGTCCATTCGGTGGTTTCGTCTTTTTTATCCTTGCCTGCGTCTTAGTAAAGCCTAAATTATTTTTAAAACTAATACACCTTGACACAAAACGAGAGCGCATAAGTACTTTCAATTTTTCTATCATTAAATTAATGTACAATTAAGAAAATTATCCAACAGCAAGTAAGATTAGCCATTATTAAAAATGCAGAACAAGGAACGATTGAAATAGAGGACAAGAACAGAAGAGTTACACATGCCAACTGCGACCGAAACGAATAGCGGACTCAAGCATTTAAATTGAACATTACCCGAAGATCTCAAGATAATATGACAAATGTGCAAGGAGATAAATTATCTAACTGCAATACACATAAAGATGGTTTATATTTTTATTGTACCTTGTTTCCTTTGTTACTAGCTGCGCATTTCAGCGAGTCTCCATACAATATTGTTTGCTCCACAATACACTCAGCCCACACTGATACAGTGTCGTGATGGACATTATGACTTCAGACGGCTATACTGTCACATACACATAAAGATAAATTATCTAAACTTATAACTTTCAAGAAGTGTATGATAGTTAATGAAAGACCAAAAGCAGATTCAAATGGAGAAATAACATTTTTAAAGAAAAAAGCTTATGTTTGATTGACCTGTCTAGTTTCACAACACATTCAAGATTTTCAAGTCACAGCAGTTCACAACTTGGATCAAAGCTATATTCAAATAAACTTAGGATGTCATTACAAAATACCACATAGTCGTGAAGGTGATTTGAAAATATTATTTGGACAAACGATAACAAGTCACTGTTTTAGAGTGATATGCCTAAAGAACGCTGCACTCATACTTTCACACGAATTGTTTGAAAATACAATAATAACAACAGCCTCTAAAGCCAATATGCTAAAAAAAATACCGTTTTTAAAGCCCAACACTTATAGCCCTAAACAGACATTGCATGGAGGCAAAGTTTCCATGTAACAAACACATAGGTTAGTAGTAAAAATAAAAATAATAAAAATAATTTAAATTTAGAGACTTCTGTCTAGAGCATAGCAAAAAATCTATTAAGTAAACCAAAATAAAAAGGAGTTTTATCAACAAATGCGGGATGACATATTCCAAGCACGTGACTCAATAACCTTTTGGAAAGCACTGAATGTTTTCAGGCCAAAATCCACAACAAATAACACAATTACAATGGACGCATTAAAGACATTACGCTTCTTACTAAAATGTAAAACTATTAGATTTAACAGCTCAAATCAGAAGTTGTTAACCATCTAACACAGCAAGGACGAACAAGATCAAATGGAATGTTACGATCTATGGAAACACTCGATGTTTGCCACGTCATAATTAACAAGAAACTGTGTCAGTCTTTGAAAGCTGAACGTAGCAAAGTGAACAGTAGAGTTATAAAAAAAAGTTAAAGGCCTGGGTCTTATATGAGCCAAATGGGAAGCTGGAATTCAAAATTTTAATGCCACGGAAATTGTTGTACAATCCAAACATGCACTTTTATGTGAAATTCTTGATTTTGAAGTTATGCAATCACGCTGCTTTGATTTTTTAAACCTGCCTTTCGAAGTTAGAGATACTGTTATTTCAGCGCGTGGTAAAAAAAGCAAACCTATACGAGACCACTTAAAAAGTTTGGAATACGAAAATTGGTGCAAACTTCCTCAAAAAGGTCAAGGAGTGATACAATTTGCTGAATGTCCCCAAGCTAATACGTGGATTCATTCAAAAAACGGACTTTCCTCATCCGAATGGACCAACGCTTTGAAAATGATTGGAAATGTTATGCCAGTTAATGCCATACCGCGACCTGACCAAGGATCATTTCGCTGCCGACATGGTTGCAGCGAGACAGAAACTTTTGGCCATATCCTTGGAAAGTGTCCCCGGGGGGAGTTAATTTGTAACAACCGACATCATGCTGTAAGGCGTTTGATTGCAGATGCTATGAAGATATCAGGGTGGAAGGTTTTGCAAGATGTGGAATGCACAGGAGATGGTTCAAGGCGCGTTGATATTATTGCTTACAACCAACGGACAAGAAAAGGTTTAATTTTGGATCCCACTGTTAGAATGGAGCAAAATGACAGGGATCAAGCTGAGGCAGTAAACAGAGAGAAAAAAGATATTTATAATTCTTGTATTCCGTACTTTCAACAGAAACTTGGGTTAGACGAGATTGAGGTGATTGGACTTTATGTCGGAGCTCGGGGTACGATT